>CAUJRU010001648.1:40000-62500 GCA_963277665.1 Viscum album
TCCTTCCTTTACCCAGCACCGATGAGAATAGCCAAACCGATCACTTCCCACGAATCCACAGGATCCCGGTTAATGAGTCATCACCTCCGCATGACGCTCGTGTATCTTGCAGAAACAGTAGATACACATTCTCAAGCCGCCCTTATGAACATCATCACCCAAGGCATGACTGAGGAGGAAGGCACCCCAACTTGTCCAATAATGAACCATGGCAACCGTTTGCCTGGTGGTGTGAGTTTCTCAGGACCCAAATAACTCACAGGTGGCCCCGACAATGCGTTGGGCAAAGCACTCCCGCAAATCACTGCCCAAGGAAGCTTGCTACGGTTCGCATGGAATATCACTGAATGGGAAATTTAGGAGCACGGTCTCTCATCCTGGTGATACCGACAGTTTCGCGCTTGAACCACTACCAAAATCCCACAACGCTCCAGAGAAGGTGAGGAAAAGGCAGGTACAGCAAAGGACGACAAAGGAACCCAATCCCACCATGCCTCCCACATCCCAACATCTGCAAGAACTCAACCACACTCGGTGGCTTTTAAGCATAGCCCGACCCGCAACGCTCCATGAAAGGTGAGGAAAAAGGTGGGTACGACAGGACGGGGAAACAACCCAATCCCGCCCATACCCCCCACATCCCACCAGTGAGGAAAAAGGTAGGAACGTCAGGGGATGAGGAGGGAAACCCCCATCCCGCCGTGCCTCCCACATCTCACATTCCGTAGGAACTCAACCGCCATGAGCCAGCTTTTAAGCAGACGAACCAGCAACGCTCAAGAGACGTCGAGGAAAAGGAGTCATGGTAGGTACGGGGGTCCTATGTCCCGCCGCGCCGCCCACATCCCACCATCCACAGGATCCCACAAACCGTGAGGCGGTATTTAAGCACCCAGCCCGCAATGCTCCACAGACGGGGAGGAAAAGGCAGGCACGTCAGGGGACGGGACAAAAACCCAATCCCGCCGCGCCTCCCACATCCCACCATCCGCAGCAACTCAACCACCCTGAGGCGGCTTTTAAGCAAGCCAAGCCGCACTGCTCTAGAGAAGGCGAGGGAAGGGCAGGAGCGTCGAGGGACGACAAAGGAACACCAACCCACCATGCCTCCCACATCCCACCATCCAAGGAACTCCGCCACCGACAGGTGGCCTTTTAAGCAAGCCCGAACCGCAACGCTCCATGAAAGGTGAGGAAAAAGGCGGGCACGGCATGAGACTGGGCAAAAACCCATTCTTTCCAATGCCCCCCACATCCCACCGGTGAGGAAAAGGAATTACAGCGTCCCACCGCCATGCCTCCCACATCCCACCTTCCGAAGGAACTCAACCGCCATGAGGCAGATTTTAAGCAGACGAACCCACAACGCTCCAGGGACGTTGAGGAAAAGGAGTCATGACAGGAACGGAGGCCCTATGTCCCGCCGCACCCCCCACATCCCACCATTCAAAAGAACTCAACCACCGTTGAGAAACTTTTAACCAAGAACCAGGACACCAACCATGCTCATCTATCATCATCCCATCCAAGTTATATCTGTCTAGTATCGCATCGTCTTTTTAGCAAGCCCTTGGAAGACGGAACCGCAATTGTGCGAGAGAATTCAACCCAAGCATATAGACGGGGCCCCTACATCAGCACCAAAAAAATTCCACTACCAACAGGGAGAACTCCAAAGGGACAAGTGAGGGTCTTCTAGGTGGAGCTCACCCACCTGGGGATTCTTCGCTTGAGATATAACCGAGGAGAAAGTCACCCCTGGAACTGATTTAATGAGACCCGTCACAGTATCACCATCTTTCGATTAGTTTGTCCTTTACATGCGGGACCTGATCTTTGAGACAGGCATATGACTAGTGGAAGGATCAGCCATGTAGCATCACCAACAACATCTGCATTGTTTGGGGTATGACTGAGCTGACCACTCAGACCCCAACACAAGCCCAAACCGTCGTCCCGAACATTCAATTCTGTTCGATTAGTTTGTCCTTTGTACATGCACAACCTGATCTTTGAGACAAGCATATGACTAATGGAAGGATCAGCCAGGTAGCATCACCAACCACATCTGCAATGTTTGAGGTATGACTGAGCAGACCACTCAGACCCCAACACAAGCCCCAACCATCTTCCCAAATCGACAGGATTCCCCTTAATGAGTCATCACCTCCGCATGACGCTCGTGTATCTTGCAGAAACAGTAGATACACATTCTCAAGCCACCCTTATGAACATCATCACCCAAGGCATGACTGAGGAGGAAGGCACCCCAACTTGTCCAATAATGAACCATGGAAATCGTCACCCTGTTGGTGTGAGTTTCTTAGGACCCAAATAACTCGCACGTGGCCCCGACAATGCGTTGAGCAAAGCACTCCCACCAATCATTGCCCAAGGCAGCTTGCTATGGTTCGCATGAAATATCGCTGAATGAGAAATTTAGGAGCACGCTCTTGCATCCTGGTGATACCGACAGTTTCGCGCTTGAACCACTACCAAAATTCCACAACGCTCCAGAGAAGGTGAGGAAAAGGCGGTACAGCAAGGGACGACAAAGGAACCCAATCCCACCATGCCTCCCACATCCCAACATCTGCAAGAACTCAACCACACTCGGTGGCTTTTAAGCATAGCCCGACCCGCAACGCTCCATGAAAGGTGAGGAAAAAGGTGGGTACGACAGGACGGGGAAACAACCCAATCCCGCCCATACCCCCCACATCCCACCAGTGAGGAAAAAGGTAGGAACGTCAGGGGATGAGGAGGGAAACCCCCATCCCGCCGTGCCTCCCACATCTCACATTCCGTAGGAACTCAACCGCCATGAGGCAGCTTTTAAGCAGACGAACCAGCAACGCTCAAGAGACGTCAAGGAAAAGGAGTCAGGGTAGGTACGGGGGTCCTATGTCCCGCCGCGCCGCCCACATCCCACCATCCACAGGATCCCACAAACCGTGAGGCGGTATTTAAGCACCCAGCCCGCAATGCTCCACAGACGGGGAGGAAAAGGCAGGCACGTCAGGGGACGGGGCAAAAACCCAATCCCGCCGCGCCTCCCACATCCCACCATCCGCAACAACTCAACCACCCTGAGGCGGCTTTTAAGCAAGCCAAGCCGCACTGCTCTAGAGAAGGCGAGGGAAGGGCAGGAGCGTCGAGGGACGACAAAGGAACACCAACCCACCATGCCTCCCACATCCCACCATCCAAGGAACTCCGCCACCGACAGGTGGCCTTTTAAGCAAGCCCGAACCGCAACGCTCCATGAAAGGTGAGGAAAAAGGCGGGCACGGCATGAGACTGGGCAAAAACCCATTCTTTCCAATGCCCCCCACATCCCACCGGTGAGGAAAAGGAATTACAGCGTCCCACCGCCATGCCTCCCACATCCCACCTTCCGAAGGAACTCAACCGCCATGAGGCAGATTTTAAGCAGACGAACCCACAACGCTCCAGGGACGTTGAGGAAAAGGAGTCATGACAGGAACGGAGGCCCTATGTCCCGCCACACCCCCCACATCCCACCATTCAAAAGAACTCAACCACCGTTGCGAAACTTTTAACCAAGAACCAGGACACCAACCATGCTCATCTATCATCATCCCATCCAAGTTATATCTGTCTAGTATCGCATTGTCTTTTTAGCAAGCCCTTGGAAGACGGAACCGCAATTGTGCGAGAGAATTCAACCCAAGCATATAGACGGGGCCCCTACATCAGCACCAAAAAAATTCCACTACCAACAGGGAGAACTCCAAAGGGACAAGTGAGGGTCTTCTAGGTGGAGCTCACCCACCTGGGGATTCTTCGCTTGAGATATAACCGAGGAGAAAGTCACCCCTGGCACTGATTTAATGAGACCCGTCACAGTATCACCATCTTTCGATTAGTTTGTCCTTTACATGCGGGACCTGATCTTTGAGACAGGCATATGACTAGTGGAAGGATCAGCCATGTAGCATCACCAACAACATCTGCATTGTTTGGGGTATGACTGAGCTGACCACTCAGACCCCAACACAAGCCCAAACCGTCGTCCCGAACATTCAATTCTGTTCGATTAGTTTGTCCTTTGTACATGCACAACCTGATCTTTGAGACAAGCATATGACTAATGGAAGGATCAGCCAGGTAGCATCACCAACCACATCTGCAATGTTTGAGGTATGACTGAGCAGACCACTCAGACCCCAACACAAGCCCCAACCATCTTCCCAAATCGACAGGATTCCCCTTAATGAGTCATCACCTCCGCATGACGCTCGTGTATCTTGCAGAAACAGTAGATACACATTCTCAAGCCACCCTTATGAACATCATCACCCAAGGCATGACTGAGGAGGAAGGCACCCCAACTTGTCCAATAATGAACCATGGAAATCGTTACCCTGTTGGTGTGAGTCTCTTAGGACACAAATAACTCGCACGTGGCCCCGACAATGCGTTGAGCAAAGCACTCCCACCAATCATTGCCCAAGGCAGCTTGCTATGGTTCGCATGGAATATCGCTGAATGAGAAATTTAGGAGCACGCTCTCGCATCCTGGTGATACCGACAGTTTCGCGCTTGAACCACTACCAAAATTCCACAACGCTCCAGAGAAGGTGAGGAAAAGGCGGTACAGCAAGGGACGACAAAGGAACCCAATCCCACCATGCCTCCCACATCCCAACATCTGCAAGAACTCAACCACACTCAGTGGATTTTAAGCAAAGCCCGACCCGCAACGCTCCATGAAAGGTGAGGAAAAAGGTGGGTACGACAGGACGGGGAAACAACCCAATCCCGCCCATACCCCCCACATCCCACCAGTGAGGGAAAAGGTAGGAACGTCAGGGGATGAGGAGGGAAACCCCCATCCCGCCGTGCCTCCCACATCTCACATTCCGTAGGAACTCAACCGCCATGAGGCAGCTTTTAAGCAGACGAACCAGCAACGCTCAAGAGACGTCGAGGAAAAGGAGTCATGGTAGGTACGGGGGTCCTATGTCCCGCCGCGCCGCCCACATCCCACCATCCACAGGATCCCACAAACCGTGAGGCGGTATTTAAGCACCCAGCCCGCAATGCTCCACATACGGGGAGGAAAAGGCAGGCACGTCAGGGGACGGGGCAAAAACCCAATCCCGCCGCGCCCCCCACATCCCACCATCCGCAGCAACTCAACCACCCTGAGGCAGCTTTTAAGCAAGCAAAGCCGCACTGCTCTAGAGAAGGCGAGGGAAGGGCAGGAGCGTCGAGGGACGACAAAGGAACACCAACCCACCATGCCTCCCACATCCCACCATCCAAGGAACTCCGCCACCAACAGGTGGCCTTTTAAGCAAGCCCGAACCGCAACGCTCCATGAAAGGTGAGGAAAAAGGCGGGCACGGCATGAGACTGGGCAAAAACCCATTCTTTCCAATGCCCCCCACATCCCACCGGTGAGGAAAAGGAATTACAGCGTCCCACCGCCATGCTTCCCACATCCCACCTTCCGAAGGAACTCAACCGCCGTGAGGCAGATTTTAAGCAGACGAACCCACAACGCTCCAGGGACGTTGAGGAAAAGGAGTCATGACAGGAACAGAGGCCCTATGTCCCGCCGCACCCCCCACATCCCACCATTCAAAAGAACTCAACCACCGTTGCGAAACTTTTAACCGAGAACCAGGACACCAACCATGCTCATCTATCATCATCCCATCCAAGTTATATCTGTCTAGTATCGCATCGTCTTTTTAGCAAGCCCTTGGAACCCGAAACCAAAATTGTGCGAGAGAATTCAACCCAAGCATATAGACGGGGCCCGTACATCAGCACCAACAAAATTCCACTACCAACAGGGAGAACTCCAAAGGGACAAGTGAGGGTCTTCAAGGTGGAGCTCACCCACCTGGGGATTCTTCGCTTGAGGTATAACCGAGGAGAAAGTCAGCCCTGGCACTGATTTAATGAGACCCGTCACAGTATCACCATCTTTCGATTAGTTTGTCCTTTACATGCGGGACCTGATCTTTGAGACAGGCATATGACTAGTGGAAGGATCAACCATGTAGCATCACCAACCACATCTGCAATGTTTGAGGTATGACTGAGCAGACCACTCAGACCCCAACACAAGCCCAAACCGTCGTCCCGAGCATTCAATTCCATTCGATTAGTTTGTCCTTCGTACATGCACAGCCTGATCTTTGAGACAATAATATGACTAATGGAAAGATCAACCGGGTACCATCACCAACCACATCTGCAATGTTTGAGGTATGACTGAGCAGACCACTCAGACCCCAACACAAGCCCGAACCATCTCTTCCCAAATCGACATGTTTCCCCTTAATTAGTCATCACCTCTGCATGACGCTCGTGTATCTTGCAGAAACAGTAGATACACATTCTCAAGCCACCCTTATGAACATCATCACCCAAGGCATGACTGAGGAGGAAGGCACCCCAACTTGTCCAATAATGAACCATGGAAATCGTTACCCTGTTGGTGTGAGTTTCTTAGGACCCAAATAACTCGCACGTGGCCCCGACAATGCGTTGAGCAAAGCACTCCCACCAATCATTGCCCAAGGCAGCTTGCTATGGTTCGCATGGAATATCACTGAATGAGAAATTTAGGAGCACGCTCTCGCATCCTGGTGATACCGACAGTTTCGCGCTTGAACCACTACCAAAATTCCACAACGCTCCAGAGAAGGTGAGGAAAAGGCGGTACAGCAAGGGACGACAAAGGAACCCAATCCCACCATGCCTCCCACATCCCAACATCTGCAAGAACTCAACCACAATCAGTGGATTTTAAGCAAAGCCCGACCCGCAACGCTCCATGAAAGGTGAGGAAAAAGGTGGGTACGACAGGACGGGGAAACAACCCAATCCCACCCATACCCCCCACATCCCACCAGTGAGGAAAAAGGTAGGAACGTCAGGGGATGAGGAGGGAAACCCCCATCCCGCCGTGCCTCCCACATCTCACATTCCGTAGGAACTCAACCGCCATGAGGCAGCTTTTAAGCAGACGAACCAGCAACGCTCAAGAGACGTCGAGGAAAAGGAGTCATGGTAGGTACGGGGGTCCTATGTCCCGCCGCGCCGCCCACATCCCACCATCCACAGGATCCCACAAACCGTGAGGCGGTATTTAAGCACCCAGCCCGCAATGCTCCACAGACGGGGAGGAAAAGGCAGGCACGTCAGGGGACG
This sequence comes from Viscum album, assembly GCA_963277665.1. NCBI lineage: Eukaryota > Viridiplantae > Streptophyta > Magnoliopsida > Santalales > Viscaceae > Viscum > Viscum album. The sequence continues at coordinate 47,195 of CAUJRU010001648.1, forward strand.
GGGCAAAAACCCAATCCCGCCGCGCCCCCCACATCCCACCATCCGCAGCAACTCAACCGCCCTGAGGCAGCTTTTAAGCAAGCAGAGCCGCACTGCTCTAGAGAAGGCGAGGGAAGGGCAGGAGCGTCGAGGGACGACAAAGGAACACCAACCCACCATGCCTCCCACATCCCACCATCCAAGGAACTCCGCCACCAACAGGTGGCCTTTTAAGCAAGCCCGAACCGCAACGCTCCATGAAAGGTGAGGAAAAAGGCGGGCACGGCATGAGACTGGGCAAAAACCCATTCTTTCCAATGCCCCCCACATCCCACCGGTGAGGAAAAGGAATTACAGCGTCCCACCGCCATGCCTCCCACATCCCACCTTCCGAAGGAACTCAACCGCCATGAGGCAGATTTTAAGCAGACGAACCCACAACGCTCCAGGGACGTTGAGGAAAAGGAGTCATGACAGGAACGGAGGCCCTATGTCCCGCCGCACCCCCCACATCCCACCATTCAAAAGAACTCAACCACCGTTGCGAAACTTTTAACCAAGAACCAGGACACCAACCATGCTCATCTATCATCATCCCATCCAAGTTATATCTGTCTAGTATCGCATCGTCTTTTTAGCAAGCCCTTGGAACCCGAAACCAAAATTGTGCGAGAGAATTCAACCCAAGCATATAGACGGGGCCCTTACATCAGCACCAACAAAATTCCACTACCAACAGGGAGAACTCCAAAGGGACAAGTGAGGTTCTTCTAGGTGGAGCTCACCCACCTGGGGATTCTTCGCTTGATGTATAACCGAGGAGAAAGTCAGCCGTGTCACTGATTTAATGAGACCCTTCACAGTATCACCATCTTTCGATTAGTTTGTCCTTGTACATGCAGGACCTGATCTTTGAGACACGCATATGACTAGTGGAAGGATCACCCATGTAGCGTCACTAACCACATCTGCAATGTTTGAGGTATGACTGAGCAGACCACTCAGACCCCAACACAAGCCTAAACCGTCGTCCCGAGCATTCAATTCCATTCGATTAGTTTGTCCTTTGTACATGCACGACCTGATCTTTGATACAAGCATATGACTAATGGAAGGATCAGCCAGGTAGCATCACCAACCACATCTGCAATGTTTGAGGTATGACTGAGCAAACCACTCAGACCCCAACACAAGCCCAAACCATCTTCCCAAATCGACATGTTTCCCCTTAATTAGTCATCACCTCTGTATGACGCTCGTGTATCTTGCAAAAACAATAGATACACATTCTTCGCTTGATGTATAACCGAGGAGAACGTCAAACTTGTCACTGATTTAATGAGACCCTTCACAGTATCACCATCTTTCGGTTAGTTTGTCCCTGTACATGCACAGACTGATCTTTGAGACAAGCATATGACTAGTGTTCTCATCGGATATCCAACCAAGCCAAACCGTGTTCCATCATTCACATGGAAACATGTACAAGGACCAAATGAAAGCGAGGAGAAATTAAACCCCCACTTACGGATGAGGGTGCCAACGAGACCAACGTTCCCTTCCCAAAAAAGGGAGACCGCAGTATCTTGACAACCATCCACCACTCCCACACAATCGCGTAAGCACAACCATCAACCCACACAACTGACCGTCACGCCTCGAGGGAAGCAACCCGAGAGGCATCACAATGCAGCACATGAAGGCAGGGAAAGCCCGCTATGCATGACACAAGGGAAGGATTGATATACCCAACCCCCTAGCGCCAACGAGACCAACGTTCCATTCCCAAAAAAGGGAGACCGCAGTATCTTGACAACCATCCACCACTTCCACACAATCGCATAAGGGCAACCATCAACCCACACAACTGATCATGCACAACCTGATCTTTGAGACAAGCATATGACTAGTAGAAGGATCAGCCATGTAGCATCACCAACAACATCTGCATTGTTTGAGGTATGACTGAGCTCACCACTCAGACCCCAACACAAGCCCAAACCATCATCCCGAACATTCAATTCCGTTCCATTAGTTTGTCCTTTGTACATGCACAACCTGATCTTTGGGACAAGCATATGACTAATGGAAGGATCAGCCAGGTTGCATCACCAACCACATCTGCAATGTTTGAGGTATGACTGAGCAGACCACTCAGACCCCAACACAAGCCCAAACCGTCTTTCCAAATCGACAGGAACCCAATTAATGAGTCATCACCTCTGCATGATGCTCAATACCGCAATTGTGCGAGAGAATTCAACCCAAGCATATAAACAGGGCCCGTATATCATAACTGACAAAATTCCACTACCAACAGGGAGAACTCCGAAGGGACAAGTGAGGGTCTTCTAGGTGGAGCTCACCCACCTGGGGATTCTTCTCTTGATGTATAACTGAGGAGAAAGTCAGCCCTGGCACTAATTTAATGAGACCCATCACAGTATCACCATCTTTCGATTAGTTTGTCTTTGTACATGCGGGACCTGATCTTTGAGTCAAGCATATGACTAGTTGAAGGATCAGCCATGTAGCATCACCAACAACATCTGCATTGTTTGAGGTATGACTGAGCTAACCACTCAGACCCCAACACAAGCCCAAACCGTCGTCCCGAACATTCAATTCCATTCGATTAGTTTTTCCTTTGTACATGCACCACCTGATCTTTGGGACAAGCATATGACTAATGGAAGGATCAGCCAGGTAGCATCACCAACCACATCTGCAATGTTTGAGGTATGACTGAGCAAACCACTCAGACCCCAACACAAGCCCAAACCATCTTCCCAAATCGACAGGATTCCCCTTAATGAGTCATCACCTCTGCGTGACGACGCTCGTGTATCTTGTCGAAACAATAGATACACATTCTTCGCTTGATGTATAACCGAGGAGAACGTCAAACTTGTCACTGATTTAATGAGACCCTTCACAATATCACCATCTTTCGGTTAGTTTGTCCCTGTACATGCACAGACTGATCTTTGAGACAAGCATTTGACTAGTGTTCTCAACGGATATCCAACCAAGCCAAACCGTGTTCCATCATTCACATGGAAACATGCACAAGGACCAAATGAAAGCGAGGAGAAATTAATCCCCCACTTACGGATGAGGGTGCCAACGAGACCAACGTTCCCTTCCCAAAAAAGGGAGACCGCAGTATCTTGACAACCATCCACCACTCCCACACAATCGCGTAAGCACAACCATCAACCCACACAACTGACCGTGACGCCTCAAGGGAAGCAACCCGAGAGGCATCACAATGCAGCACATGAAGGCAGGGAAAGCCCGCTATGCATGACACAAGGGAAGGATTTATATACCCAACCCCCTAGAGCCAAGGAGACCAACGTTCCCTTCCCAAAAAAGGGAGACCGCAGTATCTTGACAACCATCCACCACTCCCACACAATCGCGTAAGCACAACCATCAACCCACACAACTGACTGTGACACCTCGAGGGAAGCAACCCGAGAGACATCACAATGCAGCACATGAAGGCAGGGAAAGCCCGCTATGCATGACACAAGGGAAGGATTTATATACCCAACCCCCTAGAGCCAAGGAGACCAACGTTCCCTTCCCAAAAAAGGGAGACCGCAGTATCTTGACAACCATCCACCACTCCCACACAATCGCGTAAGCACAACCATCAACCCACACAACTGACCGTGACGCCTCAAGGGAAGCAACCCCAGAGGCATCACAATGCAGCACATGAAGGCAGGGAAAGCCCGCTATGCATGACACAAGGGAAGGATTTATATACCCAACCCCCTAGAGCCAAGGAGACCAACGTTCCCTTCCCAAAAAAGGGAGACCGCAGTATCTTGACAACCATCCACCACTCCCACACAATCGCGTAAGCACAACCATCAACCCACACAACTGACTGTGACGCCTCGAGGGAAGCAACCCGAGAGACATCACAATGCAGCACATGAAGGCAGGGAAAGCCCGCTATGCATGACACAAGGGAAGGATTTATATACCCAACCCCCTAGAGCCAACGAGACCAACGTTCCCTTCCCAAAAAAGGGAGACCGCAGTATCTTGACAGCCATCCACCACTCCCACACAATCGCGTAAGCACAACCATCAACCCACACAACTGACCGTGACGCCTCGAGGGAAGCAACCCGAGAGGCATCACAATGCAGCACATGAAGGCAGGGAAAGCCCGCTATGCATGACACAAGGGAAGGATTGATATACCCAACCCCCTAGAGCCAACGAGACCAACGTTCCCTTCCCAAAAAAGGGAGACCGCAGTATCTTGACAACCATCCACCACTCCCACACAATCGCGTAAGCACAACCATCAACCCACACAACTGACCGTGACGCCTCGAGGGAAGCAACCCGAGAGGCATCACAATGCAGCACATGAAGGCAGGGAAAGCCCGCTATGCATGACACAAGGGAAGGATTGATATACCCAACCCCCTAGAGCCAACGAGACCAACGTTCCCTTCCCAAAAAAGGGAGACCGCGGTATCTTGACAACCATCCACCACTCCCACACAATCGCATAAGCGCAACCATCAACCCACACAACTGATCATGCAGGACCTGATCTTTGAGACAAGCATATGACTAGTGGAAGGATCAGACATGTAGAATCACCAACAACATCTGCATTGTTTGAGGTATGACTGAGCTCACCACTCAGACCCCAACACAAGCCCAAACCGTCGTCCCGAACATTCAATTCCGTTCGATTAGTTTGTCCATTGTACATGCACAACCTGATCTTTGAGACAAGCATATGACTAATGGAAGGATCAACAAGGTTGCATCACCAACCAAATCTGCAATGTTTGAGGTATGACCCCACCTCAACGTCCTTCCCTTCAAGGCACGCCGCATGCACCAAGACGGGCCTCGAGGCCCCTTCAAATCGTCTCACTCGGATGCCATTGTCTGGAAACGACTATCAGCCCGCAAGATCACACATGCGACAAACCCCATCTCGTTGTCATCGTTTTTAGGGCGCACTACCTCGGGAAAGACAAGCCCCAAGCACGGGACGAATCATCGAGAATTCATGGCATTGCATCCATGCCATTTTCCATGTCACTGGGCATGTCATCGGGTGGCTCTAGGCACGCAGGACAAGACCCACGCCCAGGGGGGGTCGCCGACCACTCCCCCCCCTAAAGAGACATTTATGCATTTCCAGCTATTCCACCAGGAAACATCAACAGTGACGAGGAGACATACTGATGGGTTTAGACCACCCTAAGGGCACCGCAGTGCATGAAAGACAACACGGGTTGCCCTAAAAGAGCTATGAAACCATAGGAAGGGCCACCGACGTGACCCCTTAGGCACATGAAGGCCGCCGACACGTCATGGCATCCGTCCCGCGTCTCGTCCATCACCGCAGAGAAGACACGCCCCATGTCCAGAGCGGGTCCTCACGCATGAAAGGAATTATCTTGAGGCGGTCATTGTCATTACATACCGTACCCAACAACATATGACAAACCCCACCACGTCGTCCTTCCTTGCAAGGCACACCGCATCCTCCAAGGCAAGCCCCGATGCCCCTTCAAATCGTCCCACTCGGGTGGCGTTGTCTCCACGTGATTGTCAGTACGTCGGACCTGACACGCGACGCACCCCGGCTCATTGTCATCACTTTTATGGCGCATTACCTCAGACAAGACAAGCCCCAAGCACCGTATGAATCCTCAAGCTTTCATGGATTTGTCTGGAGGCCATTTTTCCATGTCCGTGGGCATGTCACTAGGTGGCTCTGGGCACGCAGGACAAGACCCACGCCCAGGGGGGGTCGCCGACCACTCCCCCCCTAAAGAGACATTTATGCATTTTCAGCTGTCCCACCAGGAAACATCAGCACTGACGAGGAGACATACTAACGGGTTTAGACAACCCTGTGGGCACCACAGCGCATGAAAGACAACACGTGTTGCCCTAAAAGATATATGAAACCATAGGAACAGCCACCGATGTGACCCCTTAGGCACATGAAGGCCGCCGACACGTAGTAGCATTCATCCCGGGTAGCGTCCAACACCGCCGAGAAGACAGGCCCCATGTCCAGAGAGGGTCCTCACGCATGAAATGAATTCTCTTTAGGTGGTCATTGTCATTACATACGGGACACGACAACAGATGACAAACCCCACCGCAACGTCCTTCCTTTCAAGGCACGCCACACGCACCAAGACGGGCCTCGAGGCCCCTTCAAATCGTCTCACTCGGATGCCATTGCCTGGACATGACTGTCAGTCCGCAGGATCACACATGCGACAAACCCCATCTCATTGTCATCGTTTTTAGGGCGCACTACCTCGGGCAAGACAAGCCCCAAGCACGGGACGAATCATCAGAAATTCATGGCACTGCGTCGATGCCATTTTCCATGTCACTCGGCATGTCAGTGGGTGGCTCTAGGCACGCAGGACAAGACCCACGCCCAGGGGGGGTCGCCGACCACTCCCCCCCTAAAGAGACATTTATGCATTTCCAGCTATACCACCAGGAAACATCAACAGTGACGAGGAGACATACTGATGGGTTTAGACCACCCTAAGGGCACCGCAGTGCATGAAAGACAACACGGGTTGCCCTAAAAGAGCTATGAAACCATAGGAAGGGCCACCGACGTGACCCCTTAGGCACATGAAGGCCGCCGACACGTCATGGCATCCGTCCCGCGTCTCGTCCATCACCGCAGAGAAGACGCGCCCCATGTCCAGAGCGAGTCCTCACGCCTCAAAGGAATTATCTTTAGGTGGTCATTGTCAATACATACCGTACCCAACAACATATGACAAACCCCACCACATCGTCCTTCCTTGCAAGGCACACCGCATCCACCAAGGCAAGCCCCGAGGCCCCTTCAAATCGTCTCACTCGGATGCCGTTGTCTCCACGTGATCGTCAGTACGTCGGACCTCACACACGCGACAAACCCCATCTCATTGTCATCGTTTTTATGGCGCACTACCTCGGGCAAGACAAGCCCGAAGCACGGGACAAATCATCAGGAATTCTTGGCATTGCGTCGATGCCATTTTCCACGTCACTCGGCGTGGGTCTGACACGCGACGCACCCCAGCTCATTGTCATCACTTTTATGGCGCATTACCTCAGACAAGACAAGCCCCAAGCACCGTACGAATCATCAGGCTTTCATGGATTCGTCTGGAGGCCGTTTTTCCATGTCCGTGGGCATGTCACTGGGTGGCTCTGGGCACACAGGACAAGACCCACGCCCAGGGGGGGTCGCCGACCACTCCCCCCCTAAAGAGACATTTATGCATTTCCAGCTGTCCCACCAGGAAACATCAGCACTGACGAGGAGACATACTGATGGGTTCAGACAACCCTGTGGGCACCACAGCGCATGAAAGACAACACGTGTTGCCCTAAAAGAGATATGAAACCATAGGAATAGCCACCAATGTGACCCCTTAGGCACATCAAGGCCGCCATCACGTACTAGCATCCATCCCGGGTAGCGTCCAACACCGCCGAGAAGACAGGCCCCATGTCCAGAGAGGGTCCTCACGCATGAAATGAATTCTCTTTAGGTGGTCATTATCATTACATACGGGACACGAAAACACATGAATAACCACACCTCAACGTCCTTCCTTTCAAGGCACACCGCATGCACCAAGACGGGCCTCGAGGCCCCTTCAAATCGTCTCACTCGGATGCCTTTGTCTGGAAACGACTGTCAGCCCGCAAGATCACACATGCGACAAAACCCATCTCATTGTCATCGTTTTTAGGGCGCACTACCTCGGGAAAGACAAGCCCCAAGCACGGGACGAATCATCAAGAATTCATGGCATTGCGTCGATGCCATTTTCCATGTCACTGGGCATGTCATCGGGTGGCTCTAGGCACGCAGGACAAGACCCACGCCCAGGGGGGGTCGCCGACCACTCCCCCCCTAAAGAGACATTTATGCATTTCCAGCTATTCCACCAGGAAACATCAAAAGTGACGAGGAGACATACTGAGGGGTTTAGACCACCCTAAGGGCACCGCAGTGCATGAAAGACAACACGGGTTGCCCTAAAAGAGCTATGAAACCATAGGAAGGGCCACCGACGTGACCCCTTAGGCACATGAAGGCCGCCGACACGTCATGACATCCGTCCCGCGTCTCGTCCATCACCGCAGAGAAGACACGCCCCATGTCCAGAGCGGGTCCTCACGCATGAAATGAATTATCTTTAGGCGGTCATTGTCATTACATACCGTACCCAACAACATATGACAAACCCCACCACGTCGTCCTTCCTTGCAAGGCACACCGCATCCTCCAAGGCAAGCCCCGATGCCCCTTCAAATCGTCCCACTCGGGTGGCGTTGTCTCCACGTGATTGTCAGTACCTCGGACCTCACACGCGACGCACCCCGGCTCATTGTCATCACTTTTATGGCGCATTACCTCAGACAAGACAAGCCCCAAGCACCGTATGAATCCTCAAGCTTTCATGGATTTGTCTGGAGGCCATTTTTCCATGTCCGTGGGCATGTCACTAGGTGGCTCTGGGCACGCAGGACAAGACCCACGCCCAGGGGGGGTCGCCGACCACTCCCCCCCTAAAGAGACATTTATGCCTTTCCAGCTGTCCCACCAGGAAACATCAGCACTGACGAGGAGACATACTGGAGGGTTTAGACAACCCTGTGGGCACCACAGCGCATGAAAGTCAACACGTGTTGCCCTAAAAGATATATGAAACCGTAGGAACAGCCACCGATGTGACCCCTTAGGCACATGAAGGCCGCCGACACGTAGTAGCATTCATCCCGGGTAGCGTCCAACACCGCCGAGAAGACAGGCCCCATGTCCAGAGAGGGTCCTCACGCATGAAATGAATTCTCTTTAGGTGGTCATTGTCATTACATACGGGACACGACAACAGATGACAAACCCCACCGCAACGTCCTTCCTTTCAAGGCACGCCACACGCACCAAGACGGGCCTCGAGGCCCCTTCAAATCGTCTCACTCGGATGCCATTGTCTGGACACGACTGTCAGTCCGCAGGATCACACATGCGACAAACCCCATCTCATTGTCATCGTTTTTAGGGCGCACTACCTCGGGCAAGACAAGCCCCAAGCACGAGACGAATCATCAGGAATTCATGGCACTGCGTCGATGCCATTTTCCATGTCACTCGGCATGTCATTGGGTGGCTCTAGGCACGCAGGACAAGACCCACGCCCAGGGGGGGTCGCCGACCACTCCCCCCCTAAAGAGACATTTATGCATTTCCAGCTATACCACCAGGAAACATCAACAGTGACGAGGAGACATACTGATGGGTTTAGACCACCCTAAGGGCACTGCAGTGCATGAAAGACAACACGGGTTGCCCTAAAAGAGCTATGAAACCATAGGAAGGGCCACCGACGTGACCCCTTAGGCACATGAAGGCCGCCGACACGTCATGGCATCCGCCCCGCGTCTCGTCCATCACCGCAGAGAAGACACGCCCCATGTCCAGAGCTGGTCCTCACGCCTCAAAGGAATTATCTTTAGGCGGTCATTGTCAATACATACCGTACCCAACAACATATGACAAACCCCACCACGTCGTCCTTCCTTGCAAGGCACACCGCATCCACCAAGGCAAGACCCGAGGTCCCTTCAAATCGTCCCACTCGGATGGCGTTGTCTCCACGTGATTGTCAGTACGTCGGACCTGACACGCGACGCACCCCGGCTCATTGTCATCACTTTTATGACGCATTACCTCAGACAAGACAAGCCCCAAGCACCGTACGAATAATCAAGCTTTCATGGATTTGTCTGGAGGTCGTTTTTCCATGTTCGTGGGCATGTCACTGGGTGGCTCTGGGCACGCAGGACAAGACCCACGCCCAGGGGGGGTCGCCGACCACTCCCCCCCTAAAGAGACATTTATGCATTTCCAGCTGTCCCACCAGGAAACATCAGCACTGACGAGGACACATACTGATGGGTTCAGACAACCCAATGGGCACCACAACGCATGAAAGACAGCACGTGTTGCCCTTAAAGAGCTACGAATCCATACGAACAGCCACCAAAGTGACCCCTTAGGCACACGAAGGCCGCCGACACGTCATGGCATCCGTCCCGGGTATCATCCAACACCGCCGAGAAGACAGGACCCATGTCCAGAGCGGGTCCCCGCGCATGAAATGAATTATCTTTAGGCGGTCATTGTCTTTACATTCCGAACACAACAACATGTGACAAACCCCACCTCGACGTCCTTCCTTTCAAGAAACGCCGCATGCACCAAGACGGGCCCCGAGACCCCTTCAAATCGTCTCACTCGGATGCCATTGTCTGAACGCGACTGTCAGTCCGCAGGATCTCGAAGGCGACAAACACCATCCCATTGTCATCGTTTTTATGGCGCACTACCTCGGGCAAGACAAGCCCCAAGCACGGGACGAATCATCAGGCATTCATGGCATTACGTCGATGTCATTTTGCATGTCAATGGGCATCACATTGGGTGGCTCTAGGCACGCAAGACAAGACCCACGCCCGGGGGGGTCGCCGACCACTCCCCCCCTAAAGAGACATTTATGCATTTCCAGCTATTCCACCAGGAAACATCAACACCGACGAGGAGACATACTGATGGGTTTAGACCACCCTGAGGGCAGGGCAGCGCATGAAAGGCAACACGTGTTGCCCTAAAAGAGCTATGAAACCATAGGAAGGGCCACCGACGTGACCCCTTAGGCACATGAAGGCCGCCGACACGTCATGGCATCCGTCCCACGTATCGTCCATCACCACAGCGAAGACACGCCCCATGTCCAGAGCGGGTCCCCACGCATGAAAGGAATTCTCTTTAGGCGGTCATTGTCATTACATACCGGACCCAACAACATATGACAAACCCCACCTCATTGTCCTTCCATTCAAGGCACACCGCATCCACCAAGGCAAGCCCTGAGGCCCCTTCAAATCCTCTCACCCGGATGGCGTTGTCTCCACCTGATTGTCAGTACGGAGGACCTGACACGCGACGAAACCCGGCTCATTGTCATCACTTTTATGGCGCACTACCTCGAACAAGACAAGCCCCAAGCACCGGACGAATCATCAAGCTGTCTTTGCTTTGTCCGGAGGCTGTTTTTCCATGTCCGTGGGCATGTCACTGGGTGGCTCTGGGCACGCAGGACAAGACCCACGCCCAGGGGGGGTCGCCGACCACTCCCCCCCTAAAGAGACATTTATGCATTTCCAGCTGTCCCACCAGGAAACATCAGCACTGACGAGGAGACATACTGATGGGTTTAGACAACCCTGTGGGCACCACAGCGCATGAAAGACAACACGTGTTGCCCTAAAAGAGATATGAAACCATAGGAACAGCCACTGATGTGACCCCTTAGGCACATCAAGGCCGCCGACACGTAGTAGCATTCGTCGCGGGTAGCATCCAACGCCGCCGAGAAGACAGGCCCCATGTCCAGAGCGGGTCCTCGCGCATGAAATGAATTCTCTTTAGGTGGTCATTGTCATTACATACGGGACACGACAACATATGAAAAACCCCACCTCGACGTCCTTCCTTTCAAGGCACGCCGCATGCACCAAGACGGGCCCTGAGGCCCCTTCAAATCGTCTCACTCGGATGCCATTGTCTGGACGCGACTGTCAGTCCGCAGGATCGCACATGCGACAAACCCCGTCTCATTGCCATCGTTTTTAGGGCGCACTACCTCGGGCAAGACAAGCCCCAAGCACGGGACGAATCATCAGGAATTCATGGCATTGCGTCGATGCCATTTTCCATGTCACTGGGCATGTCTGTGGGTGGCTCTCGGCACGCAGGACAAGACCCACGCCCAGGGGGGGTCGCCGACCACTCCCCCCCTAAAGAGACATTTATGCATTTCCAGCTATTCCACCAGGAAACATCAACACTGACGAGGAGACATACTGAGTGGTTTAGACCACCCAGAGGGAACCGCAGCGCATGAAAGGCAACACGTGTTGCCCTAAAAGGGCTATGAAACCATAGGAAGGGACACCGACGTGGCCCCTTAGGCACATGAAGGCCGCCGACACGTCATGGCATCCGTCCCGCGTATCGTCCAACACCGCCGAGGAGACAGGACCCATGTCCAGAGCGGGTCCTCACGCATGAAATGAATTCTCTTTAGGTGGTCATTGTCTTTACATACCGGACACAACAACATATGACAAACCCCACCTCAACGTCCTTCCTTTCAAGGCACGCCGCACGCACCAAGACGGGCCCCGAGGCCCCTTCAAATCGCCTCACTAGGATTCCATTGTCTGGACGCGATTGTCAGTCCGTAGGATCTCACAGGCGACAAACCCCACCCATCTCATTGTCATCGGTTTTATGGCGCACCACCTCGGGCAAGACAAGACCCTAGCACGGGAAGAATCATCAGGAATTCAGGGCATTGCGTCGATGCCATTTTCCATGTCACTGGGCATGTCATTGGGTGGCTCTAGGCACGCAGGACAAGACCCACGCCCAGGGGGGTCGCCGACCACTCCCCCCCTAAAGAGACATTTATGCATTTCCAGCTATCCCACCAGGAAACATCAACACTGACGAGGAGACATACTGATGGGTTTAGACCACCCTGAGGGCACCACAGCGCATGAAAGACAACACGTGTTGCCCTAAAAGAGCTATGAAACCATAGGAAGGGCCACCGACGTGACCCCTTATGCACATGAAGGCCACCGACAAGTCATGGCATCCATCCCGCGTATCGTCGATCACCGCCGAGAAGACACGCCCCATGTCCAGAGCGGGTCCTCACTCATGAAAAGAATTCTCTTTAGGTGGTAATTGTAATTACATACAGGACCCAACAACATATGAAAAACCCCACCTCGACGTCCTTCCTTTCAAGGCACGTCGCATCCACCAAGACATGCCCCGAGGCCACTTCAAATCGTCTCACTCGGATGGCTTTGTCTCCACGCGATTGTCAGTTCGTCGGACCTGACACGCGACGAACCCCGTCTCATTGTCATCGCTTTTATGGGGCACTACCGCGGGCAAGACAAGCCCCAAGCACAGGAGGAATCATCTAGAGGCCATTTTTCCATGTCTGTGGGCATGTCACTGGGTGGCTCTGGGCACGCAGGACAAGACCCACGCCCAGGGGGGGTCGCCGACCACTCCCCCCCTAAAGAGACATTTCTGCATTTCCAGCTCTCCCACCAGGAAACATCAGCACTGACGAGGAGACATACTGAGTGGTTTAGACCACCCAGAGGGAACCGCAGCGCATGAAAGACAACACGTGTTGCCCTAAAAGAGCTATGAAACCATAGGAACGGCAACCGACGTGACCCCTTAGGCACGTGAAGGCCGCCGACACGTCATGGCATCCTTCCCGCGTATCGTCGACCACCGCCGAGAAGACAGACCCCATGTCCAGAGCGGGTCCTCACGCATGAAATGAATTCTCTTTAGGTGGTCGGTGTCGTTACATACCGAACCCAACAACATATGACAAACCCCAGCTCGGCGTCCTTCCTTTCAAGGCACCCCGCATCCACCAAGACAAGCCTCGAGGCCCCTTCAAATCGTCTCACTCGGATGGCATTGTCTCCACGCGATTGTCGGTACGTAGGACCTCACACGCGACGAACCCCGGCTCATTGTCAAAGCTTTTAAGGCGCACTACCCCGGAGAAGACAAGCCCCAAGCACCGGACGAATCATCACGCATTGATGGCATTGTCTAGAGGCCATTTTTCCATGTCCGTGGGCATGTCACTGGGTGGCTCGAGGCACGCAGGACAAGACCCACGCCCAGGGGGGGTCGCCGACCACTACCCCCCTAAAGAGACATTTATGCATTTACAGCTATCCCACCAGGAAACATCAGCACTGACGAGGAGACATACTGAGTGGTTTAGACCACCCAGAGGGCACCCCAGCTCATGAAAGACAACGCGAGTTGCCCTAAAAGAGCTATGAAACCATAGGAACGGCCACCGACGTGACCCCTTAGGCACATGAAGGCCGCCGGCACGTCATGGCATCCGTCCCGCGTGTCGTCGACCACCGCCGAGAAGACAACCCCATGTCCAGAGCGGGTCCTCACGCATGAAACGAATTCTATTTAGGTGGTCATGGACGTTACATACCGGACCCAACAAGATATGGCAAACCCCAGCTCGGCGTCCTTCCTTTCAAGGCACCCCGCATCCACCAATGCAAGCCCCGATGCCCCTTCAAATCGTCTCACTCGGATGGAATTGTCTCCACGCGATTGTCAGTACGTAGGACCTGACACGCGACGAACCCCGACTCATTTTCAAAGCTTTGATGGCGCACTACCCCGGACAAGACAAGCCCCAAGCACCGGACGAATCATCAAGCATTCATGGGATTGTCTAGAGGCCATTTTTCCATGTCCGTGGGCATGTCATTGGGTGGCTCTGGGCACGCAGGACAAGACCCACGCCCAGGGGGGGTCGCCGACCACTCCCCCCCTAAAGAGACATTTATGCATTTCCAGCTATCCCACCAGGAAACATCATCAGTGACGAGGAGACATACTGAGGGGTTTAGACATCCCAGAGGTCAGTGCAGCGCATGAAAGACAACACGTGTTGCCCTAAAAGAGCTATGAAACCATAGGAACGACCACCGACGTGACCCCTTAGGCACTTGAAGGCCGCCGACACGTCATGGCATCCGTCCCGCGTATCGTCGATCACCGCCGAGAAGACATGCCCCATGTCCACAGCGGGTCCTCACGCATGAAATGAATTCTCATCAGGTGGTGATTGTCGTTACATATAGGACCCAACAACATTTCACCAACCACCACCTCCATGTCTTTCCTTTTAAGGCACACCGCATCCACCAAGACAAGCCCCGAGGCCCCTTCAAATCGCCTCACCCGGATGGCATTGTCTCCACGCGATTGTCAGTACGTAGGACCTGACACGTGACGAACCCCGGCTCATTGTCATCGCTTTCATGGCGCAATACCCCGGACAAGACAAGCCCCAAGCACCGGACGAATCACCAAGCATTCATGGCATTGTCTAGAGGCCATTTTTTCATGTCCGTGGGCATGTCATTGGGTGGATCTGGGCGCGCAGGACAAGACCCACGCCCAGGGGGGGGTCGCCGACCACTCCCCCTCCCCCCCTGAAGAGACATTTATGCATTTCCAGCTATCCCACCAGGAAACATCAACAGTGACGAGGAGACATACTGAGGGGTTTAGACGTCCCAGAGGGCAGCGCAGCGCATGAAAGACCACACGTGTGGCACTGAAAAACCTATGAAAACGTAGGA
>CAUJRU010001648.1:72500-95000 GCA_963277665.1 Viscum album
ACCAAAAAAATTCCACTACCAACAGGGAGAACTCCAAAGGGACAAGTGAGGGTCTTCTAGGTGGAGCTCACCCACCTGGGGATTCTTCGCTTGAGATATAACCGAGGAGAAAGTCACCCCTGGAACTGATTTAATGAGACCCGTCACAGTATCACCATCTTTCGATTAGTTTGTCCTTTACATGCGGGACCTGATCTTTGAGACAGGCATATGACTAGTGGAAGGATCAGCCATGTAGCATCACCAACAACATCTGCATTGTTTGGGGTATGACTGAGCTGACCACTCAGACCCCAACACAAGCCCAAACCGTCGTCCCGAACATTCAATTCTGTTCGATTAGTTTGTCCTTTGTACATGCACAACCTGATCTTTGAGACAAGCATATGACTAATGGAAGGATCAGCGAGGTAGCATCACCAACCACATCTGCAATGTTTGAGGTATGACTGAGCAGACCACTCAGACCCCAACACAAGCCCCAACCATCTTCCCAAATCGACAGGATTCCCCTTAATGAGTCATCACCTCCGCATGACGCTCGTGTATCTTGCAGAAATAGTAGATACACATTCTCAAGCCACCCTTATGAACATCATCACC
The DNA here is from genome assembly GCA_963277665.1 of Viscum album. NCBI lineage: Eukaryota > Viridiplantae > Streptophyta > Magnoliopsida > Santalales > Viscaceae > Viscum > Viscum album. Next base: position 73,104 of record CAUJRU010001648.1, read on the forward strand.
CAAGGCATGACTGAGGAGGAAGGCACCCCAACTTGTCCAATAATGAACCATGGAAATCGTCACCCTGTTGGTGTGAGTTTCTTAGGACCCAAATAACTCGCACGTGGCCCCGACAATGCGTTGAGCAAAGCACTCCCACCAATCATTGCCCAAGGCAGCTTGCTATGGTTCGCATGAAATATCGCTGAATGAGAAATTTAGGAGCACGCTCTTGCATCCTGGTGATACCGACAGTTTCGCGCTTGAACCACTACCAAAATTCCACAACGCTCCAGAGAAGGTGAGGAAAAGGCGGTACAGCAAGGGACGACAAAGGAACCCAATCCCACCATGCCTCCCACATCCCAACATCTGCAAGAACTCAACCACACTCGGTGGCTTTTAAGCATAGCCCGACCCGCAACGCTCCATGAAAGGTGAGGAAAAAGGTGGGTACGACAGGACGGGGAAACAACCCAATCCCGCCCATACCCCCCACATCCCACCAGTGAGGAAAAAGGTAGGAACGTCAGGGGATGAGGAGGGAAACCCCCATCCCGCCGTGCCTCCCACATCTCACATTCCGTAGGAACTCAACCGCCATGAGGCAGCTTTTAAGCAGACGAACCAGCAACGCTCAAGAGACGTCAAGGAAAAGGAGTCAGGGTAGGTACGGGGGTCCTATGTCCCGCCGCGCCGCCCACATCCCACCATCCACAGGATCCCACAAACCGTGAGGCGGTATTTAAGCACCCAGCCCGCAATGCTCCACAGACGGGGAGGAAAAGGCAGGCACGTCAGGGGACGGGGCAAAAACCCAATCCCGCCGCGCCTCCCACATCCCACCATCCGCAGCAACTCAACCACCCTGAGGCGGCTTTTAAGCAAGCCAAGCCGCACTGCTCTAGAGAAGGCGAGGGAAGGGCAGGAGCGTCGAGGGACGACAAAGGAACACCAACCCACCATGCCTCCCACATCCCACCATCCAAGGAACTCCGCCACCGACAGGTGGCCTTTTAAGCAAGCCCGAACCGCAACGCTCCATGAAAGGTGAGGAAAAAGGCGGGCACGGCATGAGACTGGGCAAAAACCCATTCTTTCCAATGCCCCCCACATCCCACCGGTGAGGAAAAGGAATTACAGCGTCCCACCGCCATGCCTCCCACATCCCACCTTCCGAAGGAACTCAACCGCCATGAGGCAGATTTTAAGCAGACGAACCCACAACGCTCCAGGGACGTTGAGGAAAAGGAGTCATGACAGGAACGGAGGCCCTATGTCCCGCCGCACCCCCCACATCCCACCATTCAAAAGAACTCAACCACCGTTGCGAAACTTTTAACCAAGAACCAGGACACCAACCATGCTCATCTATCATCATCCCATCCAAGTTATATCTGTCTAGTATCGCATTGTCTTTTTAGCAAGCCCTTGGAAGACGGAACCGCAATTGTGCGAGAGAATTCAACCCAAGCATATAGACGGGGCCCCTACATCAGCACCAAAAAAATTCCACTACCAACAGGGAGAACTCCAAAGGGACAAGTGAGGGTCTTCTAGGTGGAGCTCACCCACCTGGGGATTCTTCGCTTGAGATATAACCGAGGAGAAAGTCACCCCTGGCACTGATTTAATGAGACCCGTCACAGTATCACCATCTTTCGATTAGTTTGTCCTTTACATGCGGGACCTGATCTTTGAGACAGGCATATGACTAGTGGAAGGATCAGCCATGTAGCATCACCAACAACATCTGCATTGTTTGGGGTATGACTGAGCTGACCACTCAGACCCCAACACAAGCCCAAACCGTCGTCCCGAACATTCAATTCTGTTCGATTAGTTTGTCCTTTGTACATGCACAACCTGATCTTTGAGACAAGCATATGACTAATGGAAGGATCAGCCAGGTAGCATCACCAACCACATCTGCAATGTTTGAGGTATGACTGAGCAGACCACTCAGACCCCAACACAAGCCCCAACCATCTTCCCAAATCGACAGGATTCCCCTTAATGAGTCATCACCTCCGCATGACGCTCGTGTATCTTGCAGAAACAGTAGATACACATTCTCAAGCCACCCTTATGAACATCATCACCCAAGGCATGACTGAGGAGGAAGGCACCCCAACTTGTCCAATAATGAACCATGGAAATCGTTACCCTGTTGGTGTGAGTCTCTTAGGACACAAATAACTCGCACGTGGCCCCGACAATGCGTTGAGCAAAGCACTCCCACCAATCATTGCCCAAGGCAGCTTGCTATGGTTCGCATGGAATATCGCTGAATGAGAAATTTAGGAGCACGCTCTCGCATCCTGGTGATACCGACAGTTTCGCGCTTGAACCACTACCAAAATTCCACAACGCTCCAGAGAAGGTGAGGAAAAGGCGGTACAGCAAGGGACGACAAAGGAACCCAATCCCACCATGCCTCCCACATCCCAACATCTGCAAGAACTCAACCACACTCAGTGGATTTTAAGCAAAGCCCGACCCGCAACGCTCCATGAAAGGTGAGGAAAAAGGTGGGTACGACAGGACGGGGAAACAACCCAATCCCGCCCATACCCCCCACATCCCACCAGTGAGGGAAAAGGTAGGAACGTCAGGGGATGAGGAGGGAAACCCCCATCCCGCCGTGCCTCCCACATCTCACATTCTGTAGGAACTCAACCGCCATGAGGCAGCTTTTAAGCAGACGAACCAGCAACGCTCAAGAGACGTCGAGGAAAAGGAGTCATGGTAGGTACGGGGGTCCTATGTCCCGCCGCGCCGCCCACATCCCACCATCCACAGGATCCCACAAACCGTGAGGCGGTATTTAAGCACCCAGCCCGCAATGCTCCACAGACGGGGAGGAAAAGGCAGGCACGTCAGGGGACGGGGCAAAAACCCAATCCCGCCGCGCCCCCCACATCCCACCATCCGCAGCAACTCAACCACCCTGAGGCAGCTTTTAAGCAAGCAAAGCCGCACTGCTCTAGAGAAGGCGAGGGAAGGGCAGGAGCGTCGAGGGACGACAAAGGAACACCAACCCACCATGCCTCCCACATCCCACCATCCAAGGAACTCCGCCACCAACAGGTGGCCTTTTAAGCAAGCCCGAACCGCAACGCTCCATGAAAGGTGAGGAAAAAGGCGGGCACGGCATGAGACTGGGCAAAAACCCATTCTTTCCAATGCCCCCCACATCCCACCGGTGAGGAAAAGGAATTACAGCGTCCCACCGCCATGCTTCCCACATCCCACCTTCCGAAGGAACTCAACCGCCGTGAGGCAGATTTTAAGCAGACGAACCCACAACGCTCCAGGGACGTTGAGGAAAAGGAGTCATGACAGGAACAGAGGCCCTATGTCCCGCCGCACCCCCCACATCCCACCATTCAAAAGAACTCAACCACCGTTGCGAAACTTTTAACCAAGAACCAGGACACCAACCATGCTCATCTATCATCATCCCATCCAAGTTATATCTGTCTAGTATCGCATCATCTTTTTAGCAAGCCCTTGGAACCCGAAACCAAAATTGTGCGAGAGAATTCAACCCAAGCATATAGACGGGGCCCGTACATCAGCACCAACAAAATTCCACTACCAACAGGGAGAACTCCAAAGGGACAAGTGAGGGTCTTCAAGGTGGAGCTCACCCACCTGGGGATTCTTCGCTTGAGGTATAACCGAGGAGAAAGTCAGCCCTGGCACTGATTTAATGAGACCCGTCACAGTATCACCATCTTTCGATTAGTTTGTCCTTTACATGCGGGACCTGATCTTTGAGACAGGCATATGACTAGTGGAAGGATCAACCATGTAGCATCACCAACCACATCTGCAATGTTTGAGGTATGACTGAGCAGACCACTCAGACCCCAACACAAGCCCAAACCGTCGTCCCGAGCATTCAATTCCATTCGATTAGTTTGTCCTTCGTACATGCACAGCCTGATCTTTGAGACAATAATATGACTAATGGAAAGATCAACCGGGTACCATCACCAACCACATCTGCAATGTTTGAGGTATGACTGAGCAGACCACTCAGACCCCAACACAAGCCCGAACCATCTCTTCCCAAATCGACATGTTTCCCCTTAATTAGTCATCACCTCTGCATGACGCTCGTGTATCTTGCAGAAACAGTAGATACACATTCTCAAGCCACCCTTATGAACATCATCACCCAAGGCATGACTGAGGAGGAAGGCACCCCAACTTGTCCAATAATGAACCATGGAAATCGTTACCCTGTTGGTGTGAGTTTCTTAGGACCCAAATAACTCGCACGTGGCCCCGACAATGCGTTGAGCAAAGCACTCCCACCAATCATTGCCCAAGGCAGCTTGCTATGGTTCGCATGGAATATCACTGAATGAGAAATTTAGGAGCACGCTCTCGCATCCTGGTGATACCGACAGTTTCACGCTTGAACCACTACCAAAATTCCACAACGCTCCAGAGAAGGTGAGGAAAAGGCGGTACAGCAAGGGACGACAAAGGAACCCAATCCCACCATGCCTCCCACATCCCAACATCTGCAAGAACTCAACCACAATCAGTGGATTTTAAGCAAAGCCCGACCCGCAACGCTCCATGAAAGGTGAGGAAAAAGGTGGGTACGACAGGACGGGGAAACAACCCAATCCCACCCATACCCCCCACATCCCACCAGTGAGGAAAAAGGTAGGAACGTCAGGGGATGAGGAGGGAAACCCCCATCCCGCCGTGCCTCCCACATCTCACATTCCGTAGGAACTCAACCGCCATGAGGCAGCTTTTAAGCAGACGAACCAGCAACGCTCAAGAGACGTCGAGGAAAAGGAGTCATGGTAGGTACGGGGGTCCTATGTCCCGCCGCGCCGCCCACATCCCACCATCCACAGGATCCCACAAACCGTGAGGCGGTATTTAAGCACCCAGCCCGCAATGCTCCACAGACGGGGAGGAAAAGGCAGGCACGTCAGGGGACGGGGCAAAAACCCAATCCCGCCGCGCCCCCCACATCCCACCATCCGCAGCAACTCAACCGCCCTGAGGCAGCTTTTAAGCAAGCAGAGCCGCACTGCTCTAGAGAAGGCGAGGGAAGGGCAGGAGCGTCGAGGGACGACAAAGGAACACCAACCCACCATGCCTCCCACATCCCACCATCCAAGGAACTCCGCCACCAACAGGTGGCCTTTTAAGCAAGCCCGAACCGCAACGCTCCATGAAAGGTGAGGAAAAAGGCGGGCACGGCATGAGACTGGGCAAAAACCCATTCTTTCCAATGCCCCCCACATCCCACCGGTGAGGAAAAGGAATTACAGCGTCCCACCGCCATGCCTCCCACATCCCACCTTCCGAAGGAACTCAACCGCCATGAGGCAGATTTTAAGCAGACGAACCCACAACGCTCCAGGGACGTTGAGGAAAAGGAGTCATGACAGGAACGGAGGCCCTATGTCCCGCCGCACCCCCCACATCCCACCATTCAAAAGAACTCAACCACCGTTGCGAAACTTTTAACCAAGAACGAGGACACCAACCATGCTCATCTATCATCATCCCATCCAAGTTATATCTGTCTAGTATCGCATCGTCTTTTTAGCAAGCCCTTGGAACCCGAAACCAAAATTGTGCGAGAGAATTCAACCCAAGCATATAGACGGGGCCCTTACATCAGCACCAACAAAATTCCACTACCAACAGGGAGAACTCCAAAGGGACAAGTGAGGTTCTTCTAGGTGGAGCTCACCCACCTGGGGATTCTTCGCTTGATGTATAACCGAGGAGAAAGTCAGCCGTGTCACTGATTTAATGAGACCCTTCACAGTATCACCATCTTTCGATTAGTTTGTCCTTGTACATGCAGGACCTGATCTTTGAGACACGCATATGACTAGTGGAAGGATCACCCATGTAGCGTCACTAACCACATCTGCAATGTTTGAGGTATGACTGAGCAGACCACTCAGACCCCAACACAAGCCTAAACCGTCGTCCCGAGCATTCAATTCCATTCGATTAGTTTGTCCTTTGTACATGCACAACCTGATCTTTGATACAAGCATATGACTAATGGAAGGATCAGCCAGGTAGCATCACCAACCACATCTGCAATGTTTGAGGTATGACTGAGCAAACCACTCAGACCCCAACACAAGCCCAAACCATCTTCCCAAATCGACATGTTTCCCCTTAATTAGTCATCACCTCTGTATGACGCTCGTGTATCTTGCAAAAACAATAGATACACATTCTTCGCTTGATGTATAACCGAGGAGAACGTCAAACTTGTCACTGATTTAATGAGACCCTTCACAGTATCACCATCTTTCGGTTAGTTTGTCCCTGTACATGCACAGACTGATCTTTGAGACAAGCATATGACTAGTGTTCTCATCGGATATCCAACCAAGCCAAACCGTGTTCCATCATTCACATGGAAACATGTACAAGGACCAAATGAAAGCGAGGAGAAATTAAACCCCCACTTACGGATGAGGGTGCCAACGAGACCAACGTTCCCTTCCCAAAAAAGGGAGACCGCAGTATCTTGACAACCATCCACCACTCCCACACAATCGCGTAAGCACAACCATCAACCCACACAACTGACCGTCACGCCTCGAGGGAAGCAACCCGAGAGGCATCACAATGCAGCACATGAAGGCAGGGAAAGCCCGCTATGCATGACACAAGGGAAGGATTGATATACCCAACCCCCTAGCGCCAACGAGACCAACGTTCCCTTCCCAAAAAAGGGAGACCGCAGTATCTTGACAACCATCCACCACTTCCACACAATCGCATAAGGGCAACCATCAACCCACACAACTGATCATGCACAACCTGATCTTTGAGACAAGCATATGACTAGTAGAAGGATCAGCCATGTAGCATCACCAACAACATCTGCATTGTTTGAGGTATGACTGAGCTCACCACTCAGACCCCAACACAAGCCCAAACCATCATCCCGAACATTCAATTCCGTTCCATTAGTTTGTCCTTTGTACATGCACAACCTGATCTTTGGGACAAGCATATGACTAATGGAAGGATCAGCCAGGTTGCATCACCAACCACATCTGCAATGTTTGAGGTATGACTGAGCAGACCACTCAGACCCCAACACAAGCCCAAACCGTCTTTCCAAATCGACAGGAACCCAATTAATGAGTCATCACCTCTGCATGATGCTCAATACCGCAATTGTGCGAGAGAATTCAACCCAAGCATATAAACAGGGCCCGTATATCATAACTGACAAAATTCCACTACCAACAGGGAGAACTCCGAAGGGACAAGTGAGGGTCTTCTAGGTGGAGCTCACCCACCTGGGGATTCTTCTCTTGATGTATAACTGAGGAGAAAGTCAGCCCTGGCACTAATTTAATGAGACCCATCACAGTATCACCATCTTTCGATTAGTTTGTCTTTGTACATGCGGGACCTGATCTTTGAGTCAAGCATATGACTAGTTGAAGGATCAGCCATGTAGCATCACCAACAACATCTGCATTGTTTGAGGTATGACTGAGCTAACCACTCAGACCCCAACACAAGCCCAAACCGTCGTCCCGAACATTCAATTCCATTCGATTAGTTTTTCCTTTGTACATGCACCACCTGATCTTTGGGACAAGCATATGACTAATGGAAGGATCAGCCAGGTAGCATCACCAACCACATCTGCAATGTTTGAGGTATGACTGAGCAAACCACTCAGACCCCAACACAAGCCCAAACCATCTTCCCAAATCGACAGGATTCCCCTTAATGAGTCATCACCTCTGCGTGACGACGCTCGTGTATCTTGTCGAAACAATAGATACACATTCTTCGCTTGATGTATAACCGAGGAGAACGTCAAACTTGTCACTGATTTAATGAGACCCTTCACAATATCACCATCTTTCGGTTAGTTTGTCCCTGTACATGCACAGACTGATCTTTGAGACAAGCATTTGACTAGTGTTCTCAACGGATATCCAACCAAGCCAAACCGTGTTCCATCATTCACATGGAAACATGCACAAGGACCAAATGAAAGCGAGGAGAAATTAATCCCCCACTTACGGATGAGGGTGCCAACGAGACCAACGTTCCCTTCCCAAAAAAGGGAGACCGCAGTATCTTGACAACCATCCACCACTCCCACACAATCGCGTAAGCACAACCATCAACCCACACAACTGACCGTGACGCCTCAAGGGAAGCAACCCGAGAGGCATCACAATGCAGCACATGAAGGCAGGGAAAGCCCGCTATGCATGACACAAGGGAAGGATTTATATACCCAACCCCCTAGAGCCAAGGAGACCAACGTTCCCTTCCCAAAAAAGGGAGACCGCAGTATCTTGACAACCATCCACCACTCCCACACAATCGCGTAAGCACAACCATCAACCCACACAACTGACTGTGACACCTCGAGGGAAGCAACCCGAGAGACATCACAATGCAGCACATGAAGGCAGGGAAAGCCCGCTATGCATGACACAAGGGAAGGATTTATATACCCAACCCCCTAGAGCCAAGGAGACCAACGTTCCCTTCCCAAAAAAGGGAGACCGCAGTATCTTGACAACCATCCACCACTCCCACACAATCGCGTAAGCACAACCATCAACCCACACAACTGACCGTGACGCCTCAAGGGAAGCAACCCCAGAGGCATCACAATGCAGCACATGAAGGCAGGGAAAGCCCGCTATGCATGACACAAGGGAAGGATTTATATACCCAACCCCCTAGAGCCAAGGAGACCAACGTTCCCTTCCCAAAAAAGGGAGACCGCAGTATCTTGACAACCATCCACCACTCCCACACAATCGCGTAAGCACAACCATCAACCCACACAACTGACTGTGACGCCTCGAGGGAAGCAACCCGAGAGACATCACAATGCAGCACATGAAGGCAGGGAAAGCCCGCTATGCATGACACAAGGGAAGGATTTATATACCCAACCCCCTAGAGCCAACGAGACCAACGTTCCCTTCCCAAAAAAGGGAGACCGCAGTATCTTGACAGCCATCCACCACTCCCACACAATCGCGTAAGCACAACCATCAACCCACACAACTGACCGTGACGCCTCGAGGGAAGCAACCCGAGAGGCATCACAATGCAGCACATGAAGGCAGGGAAAGCCCGCTATGCATGACACAAGGGAAGGATTGATATACCCAACCCCCTAGAGCCAACGAGACCAACGTTCCCTTCCCAAAAAAGGGAGACCGCAGTATCTTGACAACCATCCACCACTCCCACACAATCGCGTAAGCACAACCATCAACCCACACAACTGACCGTGACGCCTCGAGGGAAGCAACCCGAGAGGCATCACAATGCAGCACATGAAGGCAGGGAAAGCCCGCTATGCATGACACAAGGGAAGGATTGATATACCCAACCCCCTAGAGCCAACGAGACCAACGTTCCCTTCCCAAAAAAGGGAGACCGCAGTATCTTGACCACCATCCACCACTCCCACACAATCGCATAAGCGCAACCATCAACCCACACAACTGATCATGCAGGACCTGACCTTTGAGACAAGCATATGACTAGTGGAAGGATCAGCCATGTAGCATCACCAACAACATCTGCATTGTTTGAGGTATGACTGAGCTCACCACTCAGACCCCAACACAAGCCCAAACCGTCGTCTCGAACATTCAATTCCGTTCGATTAGTTTGTCCTTTGTACATGCACAACCTGATTTTTGAGACAAGCATATGACTAATGGAAGGATCAGACAGGTTGCACCACCAACAACATCTGCAATGTTTGAGGTATGACTGAGCAGACCACTCAGACCCCAACACAATCCCAAACCGTCTTCCCAAATCGACAGGAACCCAATTAATGAGTCTTCACCTCTGCATGATGCTCAAAACCGCAATTGTGCGAGAGAATTCAACCCAAGCATATAAACAGGGCCCGTATATCAGCACTAACAAAATTCCACTACCAACAGGGAGAACTCCGATGGGACAAGTGAGGATCTTCTAGGTGGAGCTCACCCACCTGGGGATTCTTCGCTTGATGTATAACCGAGGAGAAAGTCAGCCGTGTCACTGATTTAATGAGACCCTTCACAGTATCACCATCTTTCGATTAGTTTGTCCCTGTACATGCACTAACTGATCTTTGAGACAAGCATATGACTAGTGGAAGGATCAACCATGTAGCATTACCAACAACATCTGCATTGTTTGTGGTATAACTGAGCAGACCACTCAGACCCCAACACAAGCCCAAACCATCATCCCGAACATTCAATTCCGTTCGATTAGTTTATCCTTTGTAAATGCACAACCTGATCTTTGAGACAAGCATATGACTAATGGTAGGATCAGCCAGGTAGCATCACCAACCACATCTGCAATGTTTGAGGTATGACTGAGCAGACCACTCACACCCCAACACAAGCCCAAATCATCTTCCCAAATCGACAGGATTCCCCTTAATGAGTCATCATCTCTGCATGACGCTCGTGTATCTTGCAGAAACAATAGATACACATTCTTCTCTTGATGTAAAACCGAGGAGAACGTCAGACTTGTCCCTGATTTACTGAGACCCTTCACAGTATCACCATCTTCGATTAGTTTGTCCCTGTACATGCACAGACTGATCTTTGAGACAAGCATATGACTAGTGTTCTCAACGGATATCCAACCAAGCCAAACCGTGTTCCATCATTCACATGGAAACATGCACAAGGACCAAATGAAAGCGAGGAGAAATTAAACCCCCACTTACGAATGAGGGTGCCAACGAGACCAACGTTCCCTTCCCAAAAAAGGGAGACCGCAGTATCTTGACAACCATCCACCACTCCCACACAATCGCGTAAGCACAACCATCAACCCACACAGCTGATCGTGACGCCTCGAGGGATGCAACCCGAGAGGCATCACAATGCAGCACATGAAGGCAGGGAAAGCCCGCTATGCATGACACAAGGGAAGGATTGATATACCCAACCCCCTAGAGCCAACGAGACCAACGTTCCCTTCCCAAAAAAGGGAGACCGCGGTATCTTGACAACCATCCACCACTCCCACACAATCGCATAAGCGCAACCATCAACCCACACAACTGATCATGCAGGACCTGATCTTTGAGACAAGCATATGACTAGTGGAAGGATCAGACATGTAGAATCACCAACAACATCTGCATTGTTTGAGGTATGACTGAGCTCACCACTCAGACCCCAACACAAGCCCAAACCGTCGTCCCGAACATTCAATTCCGTTCGATTAGTTTGTCCATTGTACATGCACAACCTGATCTTTGAGACAAGCATATGACTAATGGAAGGATCAACAAGGTTGCATCACCAACCAAATCTGCAATGTTTGAGGTATGACCCCACCTCAACGTCCTTCCCTTCAAGGCACGCCGCATGCACCAAGACGGGCCTCGAGGCCCCTTCAAATCGTCTCACTCGGATGCCATTGTCTGGAAACGACTATCAGCCCGCAAGATCACACATGCGACAAACCCCATCTCGTTGTCATCGTTTTTAGGGCGCACTACCTCGGGAAAGACAAGCCCCAAGCACGGGACGAATCATCGAGAATTCATGGCATTGCGTCCATGCCATTTTCCATGTCACTGGGCATGTCATCGGGTGGCTCTAGGCACGCAGGACAAGACCCACGCCCAGGGGGGGTCGCCGACCACTCCCCCCCCTAAAGAGACATTTATGCATTTCCAGCTATTCCACCAGGAAACATCAACAGTGACGAGGAGACATACTGATGGGTTTAGACCACCCTAAGGGCACCGCAGTGCATGAAAGACAACACGGGTTGCCCTAAAAGAGCTATGAAACCATAGGAAGGGCCACCGACGTGACCCCTTAGGCACATGAAGGCCGCCGACACGTCATGGCATCCGTCCCGCGTCTCGTCCATCACCGCAGAGAAGACACGCCCCATGTCCAGAGCGGGTCCTCACGCATGAAAGGAATTATCTTGAGGCGGTCATTGTCATTACATACCGTACCCAACAACATATGACAAACCCCACCACGTCGTCCTTCCTTGCAAGGCACACCGCATCCTCCAAGGCAAGCCCCGATGCCCCTTCAAATCGTCCCACTCGGGTGGCGTTGTCTCCACGTGATTGTCAGTACGTCGGACCTGACACGCGACGCACCCCGGCTCATTGTCATCACTTTTATGGCGCATTACCTCAGACAAGACAAGCCCCAAGCACCGTATGAATCCTCAAGCTTTCATGGATTTGTCTGGAGGCCATTTTTCCATGTCCGTGGGCATGTCACTAGGTGGCTCTGGGCACGCAGGACAAGACCCACGCCCAGGGGGGGTCGCCGACCACTCCCCCCCTAAAGAGACATTTATGCATTTTCAGCTGTCCCACCAGGAAACATCAGCACTGACGAGGAGACATACTAACGGGTTTAGACAACCCTGTGGGCACCACAGCGCATGAAAGACAACACGTGTTGCCCTAAAAGATATATGAAACCATAGGAACAGCCACCGATGTGACCCCTTAGGCACATGAAGGCCGCCGACACGTAGTAGCATTCATCCCGGGTAGCGTCCAACACCGCCGAGAAGACAGGCCCCATGTCCAGAGAGGGTCCTCACGCATGAAATGAATTCTCTTTAGGTGGTCATTGTCATTACATACGGGACACGACAACAGATGACAAACCCCACCGCAACGTCCTTCCTTTCAAGGCACGCCACACGCACCAAGACGGGCCTCGAGGCCCCTTCAAATCGTCTCACTCGGATGCCATTGTCTGGACACGACTGTCAGTCCGCAGGATCACACATGCGACAAACCCCATCTCATTGTCATCGTTTTTAGGGCGCACTACCTCGGGCAAGACAAGCCCCAAGCACGGGACGAATCATCAGAAATTCATGGCACTGCGTCGATGCCATTTTCCATGTCACTCGGCATGTCAGTGGGTGGCTCTAGGCACGCAGGACAAGACCCACGCCCAGGGGGGGTCGCCGACCACTCCCCCCCTAAAGAGACATTTATGCATTTCCAGCTATACCACCAGGAAACATCAACAGTGACGAGGAGACATACTGATGGGTTTAGACCACCCTAAGGGCACCGCAGTGCATGAAAGACAACACGGGTTGCCCTAAAAGAGCTATGAAACCATAGGAAGGGCCACCGACGTGACCCCTTAGGCACATGAAGGCCGCCGACACGTCATGGCATCCGTCCCGCGTCTCGTCCATCACCGCAGAGAAGACGCGCCCCATGTCCAGAGCGAGTCCTCACGCCTCAAAGGAATTATCTTTAGGTGGTCATTGTCAATACATACCGTACCCAACAACATATGACAAACCCCACCACATCGTCCTTCCTTGCAAGGCACACCGCATCCACCAAGGCAAGCCCCGAGGCCCCTTCAAATCGTCTCACTCGGATGCCGTTGTCTCCACGTGATCGTCAGTACGTCGGACCTCACACACGCGACAAACCCCATCTCATTGTCATCGTTTTTATGGCGCACTACCTCGGGCAAGACAAGCCCGAAGCACGGGACAAATCATCAGGAATTCTTGGCATTGCGTCGATGCCATTTTCCACGTCACTCGGCGTGGGTCTGACACGCGACGCACCCCAGCTCATTGTCATCACTTTTATGGCGCATTACCTCAGACAAGACAAGCCCCAAGCACCGTACGAATCATCAGGCTTTCATGGATTCGTCTGGAGGCCGTTTTTCCATGTCCGTGGGCATGTCACTGGGTGGCTCTGGGCACACAGGACAAGACCCACGCCCAGGGGGGGTCGCCGACCACTCCCCCCCTAAAGAGACATTTATGCATTTCCAGCTGTCCCACCAGGAAACATCAGCACTGACGAGGAGACATACTGATGGGTTCAGACAACCCTGTGGGCACCACAGCGCATGAAAGACAACACGTGTTGCCCTAAAAGAGATATGAAACCATAGGAATAGCCACCAATGTGACCCCTTAGGCACATCAAGGCCGCCATCACGTACTAGCATCCATCCCGGGTAGCGTCCAACACCGCCGAGAAGACAGGCCCCATGTCCAGAGAGGGTCCTCACGCATGAAATGAATTCTCTTTAGGTGGTCATTATCATTACATACGGGACACGAAAACACATGAATAACCACACCTCAACGTCCTTCCTTTCAAGGCACACCGCATGCACCAAGACGGGCCTCGAGGCCCCTTCAAATCGTCTCACTCGGATGCCTTTGTCTGGAAACGACTGTCAGCCCGCAAGATCACACATGCGACAAAACCCATCTCATTGTCATCGTTTTTAAGGCGCACTACCTCGGGAAAGACAAGCCCCAAGCACGGGACGAATCATCAAGAATTCATGGCATTGCGTCGATGCCATTTTCCATGTCACTGGGCATGTCATCGGGTGGCTCTAGGCACGCAGGACAAGACCCACGCCCAGGGGGGGTCGCCGACCACTCCCCCCCTAAAGAGACATTTATGCATTTCCAGCTATTCCACCAGGAAACATCAAAAGTGACGAGGAGACATACTGAGGGGTTTAGACCACCCTAAGGGCACCGCAGTGCATGAAAGACAACACGGGTTGCCCTAAAAGAGCTATGAAACCATAGGAAGGGCCACCGACGTGACCCCTTAGGCACATGAAGGCCGCCGACACGTCATGACATCCGTCCCGCGTCTCGTCCATCACCGCAGAGAAGACACGCCCCATGTCCAGAGCGGGTCCTCACGCATGAAATGAATTATCTTTAGGCGGTCATTGTCATTACATACCGTACCCAACAACATATGACAAACCCCACCACGTCGTCCTTCCTTGCAAGGCACACCGCATCCTCCAAGGCAAGCCCCGATGCCCCTTCAAATCGTCCCACTCGGGTGGCGTTGTCTCCACGTGATTGTCAGTACCTCGGACCTCACACGCGACGCACCCCGGCTCATTGTCATCACTTTTATGGCGCATTACCTCAGACAAGACAAGCCCCAAGCACCGTATGAATCCTCAAGCTTTCATGGATTTGTCTGGAGGCCATTTTTCCATGTCCGTGGGCATGTCACTAGGTGGCTCTGGGCACGCAGGACAAGACCCACGCCCAGGGGGGGTCGCCGACCACTCCCCCCCTAAAGAGACATTTATGCCTTTCCAGCTGTCCCACCAGGAAACATCAGCACTGACGAGGACACATACTGGAGGGTTTAGACAACCCTGTGGGCACCACAGCGCATGAAAGTCAACACGTGTTGCCCTAAAAGATATATGAAACCGTAGGAACAGCCACCGATGTGACCCCTTAGGCACATGAAGGCCGCCGACACGTAGTAGCATTCATCCCGGGTAGCGTCCAACACCGCCGAGAAGACAGGCCCCATGTCCAGAGAGGGTCCTCACGCATGAAATGAATTCTCTTTAGGTGGTCATTGTCATTACATACGGGACACGACAACAGATGACAAACCCCACCGCAACGTCCTTCCTTTCAAGGCACGCCACACGCACCAAGACGGGCCTCGAGGCCCCTTCAAATCGTCTCACTCGGATGCCATTGTCTGGACACGACTGTCAGTCCGCAGGATCACACATGCGACAAACCCCATCTCATTGTCATCGTTTTTAGGGCGCACTACCTCGGGCAAGACAAGCCCCAAGCACGAGACGAATCATCAGGAATTCATGGCACTGCGTCGATGCCATTTTCCATGTCACTCGGCATGTCATTGGGTGGCTCTAGGCACGCAGGACAAGACCCACGCCCAGGGGGGGTCGCCGACCACTCCCCCCCTAAAGAGACATTTATGCATTTCCAGCTATACCACCAGGAAACATCAACAGTGACGAGGAGACATACTGATGGGTTTAGACCACCCTAAGGGCACTGCAGTGCATGAAAGACAACACGGGTTGCCCTAAAAGAGCTATGAAACCATAGGAAGGGCCACCGACGTGACCCCTTAGGCACATGAAGGCCGCCGACACGTCATGGCATCCGCCCCGCGTCTCGTCCATCACCGCAGAGAAGACACGCCCCATGTCCAGAGCTGGTCCTCACGCCTCAAAGGAATTATCTTTAGGCGGTCATTGTCAATACATACCGTACCCAACAACATATGACAAACCCCACCACGTCGTCCTTCCTTGCAAGGCACACCGCATCCACCAAGGCAAGACCCGAGGTCCCTTCAAATCGTCCCACTCGGATGGCGTTGTCTCCACGTGATTGTCAGTACGTCGGACCTGACACGCGACGCACCCCGGCTCATTGTCATCACTTTTATGACGCATTACCTCAGACAAGACAAGCCCCAAGCACCGTACGAATAATCAAGCTTTCATGGATTTGTCTGGAGGTCGTTTTTCCATGTTCGTGGGCATGTCACTGGGTGGCTCTGGGCACGCAGGACAAGACCCACGCCCAGGGGGGGTCGCCGACCACTCCCCCCCTAAAGAGACATTTATGCATTTCCAGCTGTCCCACCAGGAAACATCAGCACTGACGAGGACACATACTGATGGGTTCAGACAACCCAATGGGCACCACAACGCATGAAAGACAGCACGTGTTGCCCTTAAAGAGCTACGAATCCATACGAACAGCCACCAAAGTGACCCCTTAGGCACACGAAGGCCGCCGACACGTCATGGCATCCGTCCCGGGTATCATCCAACACCGCCGAGAAGACAGGACCCATGTCCAGAGCGGGTCCCCGCGCATGAAATGAATTATCTTTAGGCGGTCATTGTCTTTACATTCCGAACACAACAACATGTGACAAACCCCACCTCGACGTCCTTCCTTTCAAGAAACGCCGCATGCACCAAGACGGGCCCCGAGACCCCTTCAAATCGTCTCACTCGGATGCCATTGTCTGAACGCGACTGTCAGTCCGCAGGATCTCGAAGGCGACAAACACCATCCCATTGTCATCGTTTTTATGGCGCACTACCTCGGGCAAGACAAGCCCCAAGCACGGGACGAATCATCAGGCATTCATGGCATTACGTCGATGTCATTTTGCATGTCAATGGGCATCACATTGGGTGGCTCTAGGCACGCAAGACAAGACCCACGCCCGGGGGGGTCGCCGACCACTCCCCCCCTAAAGAGACATTTATGCATTTCCAGCTATTCCACCAGGAAACATCAACACCGACGAGGAGACATACTGATGGGTTTAGACCACCCTGAGGGCAGGGCAGCGCATGAAAGGCAACACGTGTTGCCCTAAAAGAGCTATGAAACCATAGGAAGGGCCACCGACGTGACCCCTTAGGCACATGAAGGCCGCCGACACGTCATGGCATCCGTCCCACGTATCGTCCATCACCACAGCGAAGACACGCCCCATGTCCAGAGCGGGTCCCCACGCATGAAAGGAATTCTCTTTAGGCGGTCATTGTCATTACATACCGGACCCAACAACATATGACAAACCCCACCTCATTGTCCTTCCATTCAAGGCACACCGCATCCACCAAGGCAAGCCCTGAGGCCCCTTCAAATCCTCTCACCCGGATGGCGTTGTCTCCACCTGATTGTCAGTACGGAGGACCTGACACGCGACGAAACCCGGCTCATTGTCATCACTTTTATGGCGCACTACCTCGAACAAGACAAGCCCCAAGCACCGGACGAATCATCAAGCTGTCTTTGCTTTGTCCGGAGGCTGTTTTTCCATGTCCGTGGGCATGTCACTGGGTGGCTCTGGGCACGCAGGACAAGACCCACGCCCAGGGGGGGTCGCCGACCACTCCCCCCCTAAAGAGACATTTATGCATTTCCAGCTGTCCCACCAGGAAACATCAGCACTGACGAGGAGACATACTGATGGGTTTAGACAACCCTGTGGGCACCACAGCGCATGAAAGACAACACGTGTTGCCCTAAAAGAGATATGAAACCATAGGAACAGCCACTGATGTGACCCCTTAGGCACATCAAGGCCGCCGACACGTAGTAGCATTCGTCGCGGGTAGCATCCAACGCCGCCGAGAAGACAGGCCCCATGTCCAGAGCGGGTCCTCGCGCATGAAATGAATTCTCTTTAGGTGGTCATTGTCATTACATACGGGACACGACAACATATGAAAAACCCCACCTCGACGTCCTTCCTTTCAAGGCACGCCGCATGCACCAAGACGGGCCCTGAGGCCCCTTCAAATCGTCTCACTCGGATGCCATTGTCTGGACGCGACTGTCAGTCCGCAGGATCGCACATGCGACAAACCCCGTCTCATTGCCATCGTTTTTAGGGCGCACTACCTCGGGCAAGACAAGCCCCAAGCACGGGACGAATCATCAGGAATTCATGGCATTGCGTCGATGCCATTTTCCATGTCACTGGGCATGTCTGTGGGTGGCTCTCGGCACGCAGGACAAGACCCACGCCCAGGGGGGGTCGCCGACCACTCCCCCCCTAAAGAGACATTTATGCATTTCCAGCTATTCCACCAGGAAACATCAACACTGACGAGGAGACATACTGAGTGGTTTAGACCACCCAGAGGGAACCGCAGCGCATGAAAGGCAACACGTGTTGCCCTAAAAGGGCTATGAAACCATAGGAAGGGACACCGACGTGGCCCCTTAGGCACATGAAGGCCGCCGACACGTCATGGCATCCGTCCCGCGTATCGTCCAACACCGCCGAGGAGACAGGACCCATGTCCAGAGCGGGTCCTCACGCATGAAATGAATTCTCTTTAGGTGGTCATTGTCTTTACATACCGGACACAACAACATATGACAAACCCCACCTCAACGTCCTTCCTTTCAAGGCACGCCGCACGCACCAAGACGGGCCCCGAGGCCCCTTCAAATCGCCTCACTAGGATTCCATTGTCTGGACGCGATTGTCAGTCCGTAGGATCTCACAGGCGACAAACCCCACCCATCTCATTGTCATCGGTTTTATGGCGCACCACCTCGGGCAAGACAAGACCCTAGCACGGGAAGAATCATCAGGAATTCAGGGCATTGCGTCGATGCCATTTTCCATGTCACTGGGCATGTCATTGGGTGGCTCTAGGCACGCAGGACAAGACCCACGCCCAGGGGGGTCGCCGACCACTCCCCCCCTAAAGAGACATTTATGCATTTCCAGCTATCCCACCAGGAAACATCAACACTGACGAGGAGACATACTGATGGGTTTAGACCACCCTGAGGGCACCACAGTGCATGAAAGACAACACGTGTTGCCCTAAAAGAGCTATGAAACCATAGGAAGGGCCACCGACGTGACCCCTTATGCACATGAAGGCCACCGACAAGTCATGGCATCCATCCCGCGTATCGTCGATCACCGCCGAGAAGACACGCCCCATGTCCAGAGCGGGTCCTCACTCATGAAAAGAATTCTCTTTAGGTGGTAATTGTAATTACATACAGGACCCAACAACATATGAAAAACCCCACCTCGACGTCCTTCCTTTCAAGGCACGTCGCATCCACCAAGACATGCCCCGAGGCCACTTCAAATCGTCTCACTCGGATGGCTTTGTCTCCACGCGATTGTCAGTTCGTCGGACCTGACACGCGACGAACCCCGTCTCATTGTCATCGCTTTTATGGGGCACTACCGCGGGCAAGACAAGCCCCAAGCACAGGAGGAATCATCTAGAGGCCATTTTTCCATGTCTGTGGGCATGTCACTGGGTGGCTCTGGGCACGCAGGACAAGACCCACGCCCAGGGGGGGTCGCCGACCACTCCCCCCCTAAAGAGACATTTCTGCATTTCCAGCTCTCCCACCAGGAAACATCAGCACTGACGAGGAGACATACTGAGTGGTTCAGACCACCCAGAGGGAACCGCAGCGCATGAAAGACAACACGTGTTGCCCTAAAAGAGCTATGAAACCATAGGAACGGCAACCGACGTGACCCCTTAGGCACGTGAAGGCCGCCGACACGTCATGGCATCCTTCCCGCGTATCGTCGACCACCGCCGAGAAGACAGACCCCATGTCCAGAGCGGGTCCTCACGCATGAAATGAATTCTCTTTAGGTGGTCGGTGTCGTTACATACCGAACCCAACAACATATGACAAACCCCAGCTCGGCGTCCTTCCTTTCAAGGCACCCCGCATCCACCAAGACAAGCCTCGAGGCCCCTTCAAATCGTCTCACTCGGATGGCATTGTCTCCACGCGATTGTCGGTACGTAGGACCTCACACGCGACGAACCCCGGCTCATTGTCAAAGCTTTTAAGGCGCACTACCCCGGAGAAGACAAGCCCCAAGCACCGGACGAATCATCACGCATTGATGGCATTGTCTAGAGGCCATTTTTCCATGTCCGTGGGCATGTCACTGGGTGGCTCGAGGCACGCAGGACAAGACCCACGCCCAGGGGGGGTCGCCGACCACTACCCCCCTAAAGAGACATTTATGCATTTACAGCTATCCCACCAGGAAACATCAGCACTGACGAGGAGACATACTGAGTGGTTTAGACCACCCAGAGGGCACCCCAGCTCATGAAAGACAACGCGAGTTGCCCTAAAAGAGCTATGAAACCATAGGAACGGCCACCGACGTGACCCCTTAGGCACATGAAGGCCGCCGGCACGTCATGGCATCCGTCCCGCGTGTCGTCGACCACCGCCGAGAAGACAACCCCATGTCCAGAGCGGGTCCTCACGCATGAAACGAATTCTATTTAGGTGGTCATGGACGTTACATACCGGACCCAACAAGATATGGCAAACCCCAGCTCGGCGTCCTTCCTTTCAAGGCACCCCGCATCCACCAATGCAAGCCCCGATGCCCCTTCAAATCGTCTCACTCGGATGGAATTGTCTCCACGCGATTGTCAGTACGTAGGACCTGACACGCGACGAACCCCGACTCATTTTCAAAGCTTTGATGGCGCACTACCCCGGACAAGACAAGCCCCAAGCACCGGACGAATCATCAAGCATTCATGGGATTGTCTAGAGGCCATTTTTCCATGTCCGTGGGCATGTCATTGGGTGGCTCTGGGCACGCAGGACAAGACCCACGCCCAGGGGGGGTCGCCGACCACTCCCCCCCTAAAGAGACATTTATGCATTTCCAGCTATCCCACCAGGAAACATCATCAGTGACGAGGAGACATACTGAGGGGTTTAGACATCCCAGAGGTCAGTGCAGCGCATGAAAGACAACACGTGTTGCCCTAAAAGAGCTATGAAACCATAGGAACGACCACCGACGTGACCCCTTAGGCACTTGAAGGCCGCCGACACGTCATGGCATCCGTCCCGCGTATCGTCGATCACCGCCGAGAAGACATGCCCCATGTCCACAGCGGGTCCTCACGCATGAAATGAATTCTCATCAGGTGGTGATTGTCGTTACATATAGGACCCAACAACATTTCACCAACCACCACCTCCATGTCTTTCCTTTTAAGGCACACCGCATCCACCAAGACAAGCCCCGAGGCCCCTTCAAATCGCCTCACCCGGATGGCATTGTCTCCACGCGATTGTCAGTACGTAGGACCTGACACGTGACGAACCCCGGCTCATTGTCATCGCTTTCATGGCGCAATACCCCGGACAAGACAAGCCCCAAGCACCGGACGAATCACCAAGCATTCATGGCATTGTCTAGAGGCCATTTTTTCATGTCCGTGGGCATGTCATTGGGTGGATCTGGGCGCGCAGGACAAGACCCACGCCCAGGGGGGGGTCGCCGACCACTCCCCCCCCCCCCTGAAGAGACATTTATGCATTTCCAGCTATCCCACCAGGAAACATCAACAGTGACGAGGAGACATACTGAGGGGTTTAGACGTCCCAGAGGGCAGCGCAGCGCATGAAAGACCACACGTGTGGCACTGAAAAACCTATGAAAACGTAGGAATGACCACCGACGTGACCCCTTAAGCGCAGGAAGGCCACCCACACGTCGTGGCATCCGTC
>CAUJRU010001648.1:105000-127101 GCA_963277665.1 Viscum album
GTGGAGCTCACCCACCTGGGGATTCTTCGCTTGAGATATAACCGAGGAGAAAGTCACCCCTGGAACTGATTTAATGAGACCCGTCACAGTATCACCATCTTTCGATTAGTTTGTCCTTTACATGCGGGACCTGATCTTTGAGACAGGCATATGACTAGTGGAAGGATCAGCCATGTAGCATCACCAACAACATCTGCATTGTTTGGGGTATGACTGAGCTGACCACTCAGACCCCAACACAAGCCCAAACCGTCGTCCCGAACATTCAATTCTGTTCGATTAGTTTGTCCTTTGTACATGCACAACCTGATCTTTGAGACAAGCATATGACTAATGGAAGGATCAGCCAGGTAGCATCACCAACCACATCTGCAATGTTTGAGGTATGACTGAGCAGACCACTCAGACCCCAACACAAGCCCCAACCATCTTCCCAAATCGACAGGATTCCCCTTAATGAGTCATCACCTCCGCATGACGCTCGTGTATCTTGCAGAAACAGTAGATACACATTCTCAAGCCACCCTTATGAACATCATCACCCAAGGCATGACTGAGGAGGAAGGCACCCCAACTTGTCCAATAATGAACCATGGAAATCGTCACCCTGTTGGTGTGAGTTTCTTAGGACCCAAATAACTCGCACGTGGCCCCGACAATGCGTTGAGCAAAGCACTCCCACCAATCATTGCCCAAGGCAGCTTGCTATGGTTCGCATGAAATATCGCTGAATGAGAAATTTAGGAGCACGCTCTTGCATCCTGGTGATACCGACAGTTTCGCGCTTGAACCACTACCAAAATTCCACAACGCTCCAGAGAAGGTGAGGAAAAGGCGGTACAGCAAGGGACGACAAAGGAACCCAATCCCACCATGCCTCCCACATCCCAACATCTGCAAGAACTCAACCACACTCGGTGGCTTTTAAGCATAGCCCGACCCGCAACGCTCCATGAAAGGTGAGGAAAAAGGTGGGTACGACAGGACGGGGAAACAACCCAATCCCGCCCATACCCCCCACATCCCACCAGTGAGGAAAAAGGTAGGAACGTCAGGGGATGAGGAGGGAAACCCCCATCCCGCCGTGCCTCCCACATCTCACATTCCGTAGGAACTCAACCGCCATGAGGCAGCTTTTAAGCAGACGAACCAGCAACGCTCAAGAGACGTCAAGGAAAAGGAGTCAGGGTAGGTACGGGGGTCCTATGTCCCGCCGCGCCGCCCACATCCCACCATCCACAGGATCCCACAAACCGTGAGGCGGTATTTAAGCACCCAGCCCGCAATGCTCCACAGACGGGGAGGAAAAGGCAGGCACGTCAGGGGACGGGGCAAAAACCCAATCCCGCCGCGCCTCCCACATCCCACCATCCGCAACAACTCAACCACCCTGAGGCGGCTTTTAAGCAAGCCAAGCCGCACTGCTCTAGAGAAGGCGAGGGAAGGGCAGGAGCGTCGAGGGACGACAAAGGAACACCAACCCACCATGCCTCCCACATCCCACCATCCAAGGAACTCCGCCACCGACAGGTGGCCTTTTAAGCAAGCCCGAACCGCAACGCTCCATGAAAGGTGAGGAAAAAGGCGGGCACGGCATGAGACTGGGCAAAAACCCATTCTTTCCAATGCCCCCCACATCCCACCGGTGAGGAAAAGGAATTACAGCGTCCCACCGCCATGCCTCCCACATCCCACCTTCCGAAGGAACTCAACCGCCATGAGGCAGATTTTAAGCAGACGAACCCACAACGCTCCAGGGACGTTGAGGAAAAGGAGTCATGACAGGAACGGAGGCCCTATGTCCCGCCACACCCCCCACATCCCACCATTCAAAAGAACTCAACCACCGTTGCGAAACTTTTAACCAAGAACCAGGACACCAACCATGCTCATCTATCATCATCCCATCCAAGTTATATCTGTCTAGTATCGCATTGTCTTTTTAGCAAGCCCTTGGAAGACGGAACCGCAATTGTGCGAGAGAATTCAACCCAAGCATATAGACGGGGCCCCTACATCAGCACCAAAAAAATTCCACTACCAACAGGGAGAACTCCAAAGGGACAAGTGAGGGTCTTCTAGGTGGAGCTCACCCACCTGGGGATTCTTCGCTTGAGATATAACCGAGGAGAAAGTCACCCCTGGCACTGATTTAATGAGACCCGTCACAGTATCACCATCTTTCGATTAGTTTGTCCTTTACATGCGGGACCTGATCTTTGAGACAGGCATATGACTAGTGGAAGGATCAGCCATGTAGCATCACCAACAACATCTGCATTGTTTGGGGTATGACTGAGCTGACCACTCAGACCCCAACACAAGCCCAAACCGTCGTCCCGAACATTCAATTCTGTTCGATTAGTTTGTCCTTTGTACATGCACAACCTGATCTTTGAGACAAGCATATGACTAATGGAAGGATCAGCCAGGTAGCATCACCAACCACATCTGCAATGTTTGAGGTATGACTGAGCAGACCACTCAGACCCCAACACAAGCCCCAACCATCTTCCCAAATCGACAGGATTCCCCTTAATGAGTCATCACCTCCGCATGACGCTCGTGTATCTTGCAGAAACAGTAGATACACATTCTCAAGCCACCCTTATGAACATCATCACCCAAGGCATGACTGAGGAGGAAGGCACCCCAACTTGTCCAATAATGAACCATGGAAATCGTTACCCTGTTGGTGTGAGTCTCTTAGGACACAAATAACTCGCACGTGGCCCCGACAATGCGTTGAGCAAAGCACTCCCACCAATCATTGCCCAAGGCAGCTTGCTATGGTTCGCATGGAATATCGCTGAATGAGAAATTTAGGAGCACGCTCTCGCATCCTGGTGATACCGACAGTTTCGCGCTTGAACCACTACCAAAATTCCACAACGCTCCAGAGAAGGTGAGGAAAAGGCGGTACAGCAAGGGACGACAAAGGAACCCAATCCCACCATGCCTCCCACATCCCAACATCTGCAAGAACTCAACCACACTCAGTGGATTTTAAGCAAAGCCCGACCCGCAACGCTCCATGAAAGGTGAGGAAAAAGGTGGGTACGACAGGACGGGGAAACAACCCAATCCCGCCCATACCCCCCACATCCCACCAGTGAGGGAAAAGGTAGGAACGTCAGGGGATGAGGAGGGAAACCCCCATCCCGCCGTGCCTCCCACATCTCACATTCCGTAGGAACTCAACCGCCATGAGGCAGCTTTTAAGCAGACGAACCAGCAACGCTCAAGAGACGTCGAGGAAAAGGAGTCATGGTAGGTACGGGGGTCCTATGTCCCGCCGCGCCGCCCACATCCCACCATCCACAGGATCCCACAAACCGTGAGGCGGTATTTAAGCACCCAGCCCGCAATGCTCCACATACGGGGAGGAAAAGGCAGGCACGTCAGGGGACGGGGCAAAAACCCAATCCCGCCGCGCCCCCCACATCCCACCATCCGCAGCAACTCAACCACCCTGAGGCAGCTTTTAAGCAAGCAAAGCCGCACTGCTCTAGAGAAGGCGAGGGAAGGGCAGGAGCGTCGAGGGACGACAAAGGAACACCAACCCACCATGCCTCCCACATCCCACCATCCAAGGAACTCCGCCACCAACAGGTGGCCTTTTAAGCAAGCCCGAACCGCAACGCTCCATGAAAGGTGAGGAAAAAGGCGGGCACGGCATGAGACTGGGCAAAAACCCATTCTTTCCAATGCCCCCCACATCCCACCGGTGAGGAAAAGGAATTACAGCGTCCCACCGCCATGCTTCCCACATCCCACCTTCCGAAGGAACTCAACCGCCGTGAGGCAGATTTTAAGCAGACGAACCCACAACGCTCCAGGGACGTTGAGGAAAAGGAGTCATGACAGGAACAGAGGCCCTATGTCCCGCCGCACCCCCCACATCCCACCATTCAAAAGAACTCAACCACCGTTGCGAAACTTTTAACCGAGAACCAGGACACCAACCATGCTCATCTATCATCATCCCATCCAAGTTATATCTGTCTAGTATCGCATCGTCTTTTTAGCAAGCCCTTGGAACCCGAAACCAAAATTGTGCGAGAGAATTCAACCCAAGCATATAGACGGGGCCCGTACATCAGCACCAACAAAATTCCACTACCAACAGGGAGAACTCCAAAGGGACAAGTGAGGGTCTTCAAGGTGGAGCTCACCCACCTGGGGATTCTTCGCTTGAGGTATAACCGAGGAGAAAGTCAGCCCTGGCACTGATTTAATGAGACCCGTCACAGTATCACCATCTTTCGATTAGTTTGTCCTTTACATGCGGGACCTGATCTTTGAGACAGGCATATGACTAGTGGAAGGATCAACCATGTAGCATCACCAACCACATCTGCAATGTTTGAGGTATGACTGAGCAGACCACTCAGACCCCAACACAAGCCCAAACCGTCGTCCCGAGCATTCAATTCCATTCGATTAGTTTGTCCTTCGTACATGCACAGCCTGATCTTTGAGACAATAATATGACTAATGGAAAGATCAACCGGGTACCATCACCAACCACATCTGCAATGTTTGAGGTATGACTGAGCAGACCACTCAGACCCCAACACAAGCCCGAACCATCTCTTCCCAAATCGACATGTTTCCCCTTAATTAGTCATCACCTCTGCATGACGCTCGTGTATCTTGCAGAAACAGTAGATACACATTCTCAAGCCACCCTTATGAACATCATCACCCAAGGCATGACTGAGGAGGAAGGCACCCCAACTTGTCCAATAATGAACCATGGAAATCGTTACCCTGTTGGTGTGAGTTTCTTAGGACCCAAATAACTCGCACGTGGCCCCGACAATGCGTTGAGCAAAGCACTCCCACCAATCATTGCCCAAGGCAGCTTGCTATGGTTCGCATGGAATATCACTGAATGAGAAATTTAGGAGCACGCTCTCGCATCCTGGTGATACCGACAGTTTCGCGCTTGAACCACTACCAAAATTCCACAACGCTCCAGAGAAGGTGAGGAAAAGGCGGTACAGCAAGGGACGACAAAGGAACCCAATCCCACCATGCCTCCCACATCCCAACATCTGCAAGAACTCAACCACAATCAGTGGATTTTAAGCAAAGCCCGACCCGCAACGCTCCATGAAAGGTGAGGAAAAAGGTGGGTACGACAGGACGGGGAAACAACCCAATCCCACCCATACCCCCCACATCCCACCAGTGAGGAAAAAGGTAGGAACGTCAGGGGATGAGGAGGGAAACCCCCATCCCGCCGTGCCTCCCACATCTCACATTCCGTAGGAACTCAACCGCCATGAGGCAGCTTTTAAGCAGACGAACCAGCAACGCTCAAGAGACGTCGAGGAAAAGGAGTCATGGTAGGTACGGGGGTCCTATGTCCCGCCGCGCCGCCCACATCCCACCATCCACAGGATCCCACAAACCGTGAGGCGGTATTTAAGCACCCAGCCCGCAATGCTCCACAGACGGGGAGGAAAAGGCAGGCACGTCAGGGGACGGGGCAAAAACCCAATCCCGCCGCGCCCCCCACATCCCACCATCCGCAGCAACTCAACCGCCCTGAGGCAGCTTTTAAGCAAGCAGAGCCGCACTGCTCTAGAGAAGGCGAGGGAAGGGCAGGAGCGTCGAGGGACGACAAAGGAACACCAACCCACCATGCCTCCCACATCCCACCATCCAAGGAACTCCGCCACCAACAGGTGGCCTTTTAAGCAAGCCCGAACCGCAACGCTCCATGAAAGGTGAGGAAAAAGGCGGGCACGGCATGAGACTGGGCAAAAACCCATTCTTTCCAATGCCCCCCACATCCCACCGGTGAGGAAAAGGAATTACAGCGTCCCACCGCCATGCCTCCCACATCCCACCTTCCGAAGGAACTCAACCGCCATGAGGCAGATTTTAAGCAGACGAACCCACAACGCTCCAGGGACGTTGAGGAAAAGGAGTCATGACAGGAACGGAGGCCCTATGTCCCGCCGCACCCCCCACATCCCACCATTCAAAAGAACTCAACCACCGTTGCGAAACTTTTAACCAAGAACCAGGACACCAACCATGCTCATCTATCATCATCCCATCCAAGTTATATCTGTCTAGTATCGCATCGTCTTTTTAGCAAGCCCTTGGAACCCGAAACCAAAATTGTGCGAGAGAATTCAACCCAAGCATATAGACGGGGCCCTTACATCAGCACCAACAAAATTCCACTACCAACAGGGAGAACTCCAAAGGGACAAGTGAGGTTCTTCTAGGTGGAGCTCACCCACCTGGGGATTCTTCGCTTGATGTATAACCGAGGAGAAAGTCAGCCGTGTCACTGATTTAATGAGACCCTTCACAGTATCACCATCTTTCGATTAGTTTGTCCTTGTACATGCAGGACCTGATCTTTGAGACACGCATATGACTAGTGGAAGGATCACCCATGTAGCGTCACTAACCACATCTGCAATGTTTGAGGTATGACTGAGCAGACCACTCAGACCCCAACACAAGCCTAAACCGTCGTCCCGAGCATTCAATTCCATTCGATTAGTTTGTCCTTTGTACATGCACGACCTGATCTTTGATACAAGCATATGACTAATGGAAGGATCAGCCAGGTAGCATCACCAACCACATCTGCAATGTTTGAGGTATGACTGAGCAAACCACTCAGACCCCAACACAAGCCCAAACCATCTTCCCAAATCGACATGTTTCCCCTTAATTAGTCATCACCTCTGTATGACGCTCGTGTATCTTGCAAAAACAATAGATACACATTCTTCGCTTGATGTATAACCGAGGAGAACGTCAAACTTGTCACTGATTTAATGAGACCCTTCACAGTATCACCATCTTTCGGTTAGTTTGTCCCTGTACATGCACAGACTGATCTTTGAGACAAGCATATGACTAGTGTTCTCATCGGATATCCAACCAAGCCAAACCGTGTTCCATCATTCACATGGAAACATGTACAAGGACCAAATGAAAGCGAGGAGAAATTAAACCCCCACTTACGGATGAGGGTGCCAACGAGACCAACGTTCCCTTCCCAAAAAAGGGAGACCGCAGTATCTTGACAACCATCCACCACTCCCACACAATCGCGTAAGCACAACCATCAACCCACACAACTGACCGTCACGCCTCGAGGGAAGCAACCCGAGAGGCATCACAATGCAGCACATGAAGGCAGGGAAAGCCCGCTATGCATGACACAAGGGAAGGATTGATATACCCAACCCCCTAGCGCCAACGAGACCAACGTTCCATTCCCAAAAAAGGGAGACCGCAGTATCTTGACAACCATCCACCACTTCCACACAATCGCATAAGGGCAACCATCAACCCACACAACTGATCATGCACAACCTGATCTTTGAGACAAGCATATGACTAGTAGAAGGATCAGCCATGTAGCATCACCAACAACATCTGCATTGTTTGAGGTATGACTGAGCTCACCACTCAGACCCCAACACAAGCCCAAACCATCATCCCGAACATTCAATTCCGTTCCATTAGTTTGTCCTTTGTACATGCACAACCTGATCTTTGGGACAAGCATATGACTAATGGAAGGATCAGCCAGGTTGCATCACCAACCACATCTGCAATGTTTGAGGTATGACTGAGCAGACCACTCAGACCCCAACACAAGCCCAAACCGTCTTTCCAAATCGACAGGAACCCAATTAATGAGTCATCACCTCTGCATGATGCTCAATACCGCAATTGTGCGAGAGAATTCAACCCAAGCATATAAACAGGGCCCGTATATCATAACTGACAAAATTCCACTACCAACAGGGAGAACTCCGAAGGGACAAGTGAGGGTCTTCTAGGTGGAGCTCACCCACCTGGGGATTCTTCTCTTGATGTATAACTGAGGAGAAAGTCAGCCCTGGCACTAATTTAATGAGACCCATCACAGTATCACCATCTTTCGATTAGTTTGTCTTTGTACATGCGGGACCTGATCTTTGAGTCAAGCATATGACTAGTTGAAGGATCAGCCATGTAGCATCACCAACAACATCTGCATTGTTTGAGGTATGACTGAGCTAACCACTCAGACCCCAACACAAGCCCAAACCGTCGTCCCGAACATTCAATTCCATTCGATTAGTTTTTCCTTTGTACATGCACCACCTGATCTTTGGGACAAGCATATGACTAATGGAAGGATCAGCCAGGTAGCATCACCAACCACATCTGCAATGTTTGAGGTATGACTGAGCAAACCACTCAGACCCCAACACAAGCCCAAACCATCTTCCCAAATCGACAGGATTCCCCTTAATGAGTCATCACCTCTGCGTGACGACGCTCGTGTATCTTGTCGAAACAATAGATACACATTCTTCGCTTGATGTATAACCGAGGAGAACGTCAAACTTGTCACTGATTTAATGAGACCCTTCACAATATCACCATCTTTCGGTTAGTTTGTCCCTGTACATGCACAGACTGATCTTTGAGACAAGCATTTGACTAGTGTTCTCAACGGATATCCAACCAAGCCAAACCGTGTTCCATCATTCACATGGAAACATGCACAAGGACCAAATGAAAGCGAGGAGAAATTAATCCCCCACTTACGGATGAGGGTGCCAACGAGACCAACGTTCCCTTCCCAAAAAAGGGAGACCGCAGTATCTTGACAACCATCCACCACTCCCACACAATCGCGTAAGCACAACCATCAACCCACACAACTGACCGTGACGCCTCAAGGGAAGCAACCCGAGAGGCATCACAATGCAGCACATGAAGGCAGGGAAAGCCCGCTATGCATGACACAAGGGAAGGATTTATATACCCAACCCCCTAGAGCCAAGGAGACCAACGTTCCCTTCCCAAAAAAGGGAGACCGCAGTATCTTGACAACCATCCACCACTCCCACACAATCGCGTAAGCACAACCATCAACCCACACAACTGACTGTGACACCTCGAGGGAAGCAACCCGAGAGACATCACAATGCAGCACATGAAGGCAGGGAAAGCCCGCTATGCATGACACAAGGGAAGGATTTATATACCCAACCCCCTAGAGCCAAGGAGACCAACGTTCCCTTCCCAAAAAAGGGAGACCGCAGTATCTTGACAACCATCCACCACTCCCACACAATCGCGTAAGCACAACCATCAACCCACACAACTGACCGTGACGCCTCAAGGGAAGCAACCCCAGAGGCATCACAATGCAGCACATGAAGGCAGGGAAAGCCCGCTATGCATGACACAAGGGAAGGATTTATATACCCAACCCCCTAGAGCCAAGGAGACCAACGTTCCCTTCCCAAAAAAGGGAGACCGCAGTATCTTGACAACCATCCACCACTCCCACACAATCGCGTAAGCACAACCATCAACCCACACAACTGACTGTGACGCCTCGAGGGAAGCAACCCGAGAGACATCACAATGCAGCACATGAAGGCAAGGAAAGCCCGCTATGCATGACACAAGGGAAGGATTTATATACCCAACCCCCTAGAGCCAACGAGACCAACGTTCCCTTCCCAAAAAAGGGAGACCGCAGTATCTTGACAGCCATCCACCACTCCCACACAATCGCGTAAGCACAACCATCAACCCACACAACTGACCGTGACGCCTCGAGGGAAGCAACCCGAGAGGCATCACAATGCAGCACATGAAGGCAGGGAAAGCCCGCTATGCATGACACAAGGGAAGGATTGATATACCCAACCCCCTAGAGCCAACGAGACCAACGTTCCCTTCCCAAAAAAGGGAGACCGCAGTATCTTGACAACCATCCACCACTCCCACACAATCGCGTAAGCACAACCATCAACCCACACAACTGACCGTGACGCCTCGAGGGAAGCAACCCGAGAGGCATCACAATGCAGCACATGAAGGCAGGGAAAGCCCGCTATGCATGACACAAGGGAAGGATTGATATACCCAACCCCCTAGAGCCAACGAGACCAACGTTCCCTTCCCAAAAAAGGGAGACCGCGGTATCTTGACAACCATCCACCACTCCCACACAATCGCATAAGCGCAACCATCAACCCACACAACTGATCATGCAGGACCTGATCTTTGAGACAAGCATATGACTAGTGGAAGGATCAGACATGTAGAATCACCAACAACATCTGCATTGTTTGAGGTATGACTGAGCTCACCACTCAGACCCCAACACAAGCCCAAACCGTCGTCCCGAACATTCAATTCCGTTCGATTAGTTTGTCCATTGTACATGCACAACCTGATCTTTGAGACAAGCATATGACTAATGGAAGGATCAACAAGGTTGCATCACCAACCAAATCTGCAATGTTTGAGGTATGACCCCACCTCAACGTCCTTCCCTTCAAGGCACGCCGCATGCACCAAGACGGGCCTCGAGGCCCCTTCAAATCGTCTCACTCGGATGCCATTGTCTGGAAACGACTATCAGCCCGCAAGATCACACATGCGACAAACCCCATCTCGTTGTCATCGTTTTTAGGGCGCACTACCTCGGGAAAGACAAGCCCCAAGCACGGGACGAATCATCGAGAATTCATGGCATTGCATCCATGCCATTTTCCATGTCACTGGGCATGTCATCGGGTGGCTCTAGGCACGCAGGACAAGACCCACGCCCAGGGGGGGTCGCCGACCACTCCCCCCCCTAAAGAGACATTTATGCATTTCCAGCTATTCCACCAGGAAACATCAACAGTGACGAGGAGACATACTGATGGGTTTAGACCACCCTAAGGGCACCGCAGTGCATGAAAGACAACACGGGTTGCCCTAAAAGAGCTATGAAACCATAGGAAGGGCCACCGACGTGACCCCTTAGGCACATGAAGGCCGCCGACACGTCATGGCATCCGTCCCGCGTCTCGTCCATCACCGCAGAGAAGACACGCCCCATGTCCAGAGCGGGTCCTCACGCATGAAAGGAATTATCTTGAGGCGGTCATTGTCATTACATACCGTACCCAACAACATATGACAAACCCCACCACGTCGTCCTTCCTTGCAAGGCACACCGCATCCTCCAAGGCAAGCCCCGATGCCCCTTCAAATCGTCCCACTCGGGTGGCGTTGTCTCCACGTGATTGTCAGTACGTCGGACCTGACACGCGACGCACCCCGGCTCATTGTCATCACTTTTATGGCGCATTACCTCAGACAAGACAAGCCCCAAGCACCGTATGAATCCTCAAGCTTTCATGGATTTGTCTGGAGGCCATTTTTCCATGTCCGTGGGCATGTCACTAGGTGGCTCTGGGCACGCAGGACAAGACCCACGCCCAGGGGGGGTCGCCGACCACTCCCCCCCTAAAGAGACATTTATGCATTTTCAGCTGTCCCACCAGGAAACATCAGCACTGACGAGGAGACATACTAACGGGTTTAGACAACCCTGTGGGCACCACAGCGCATGAAAGACAACACGTGTTGCCCTAAAAGATATATGAAACCATAGGAACAGCCACCGATGTGACCCCTTAGGCACATGAAGGCCGCCGACACGTAGTAGCATTCATCCCGGGTAGCGTCCAACACCGCCGAGAAGACAGGCCCCATGTCCAGAGAGGGTCCTCACGCATGAAATGAATTCTCTTTAGGTGGTCATTGTCATTACATACGGGACACGACAACAGATGACAAACCCCACCGCAACGTCCTTCCTTTCAAGGCACGCCACACGCACCAAGACGGGCCTCGAGGCCCCTTCAAATCGTCTCACTCGGATGCCATTGCCTGGACATGACTGTCAGTCCGCAGGATCACACATGCGACAAACCCCATCTCATTGTCATCGTTTTTAGGGCGCACTACCTCGGGCAAGACAAGCCCCAAGCACGGGACGAATCATCAGAAATTCATGGCACTGCGTCGATGCCATTTTCCATGTCACTCGGCATGTCAGTGGGTGGCTCTAGGCACGCAGGACAAGACCCACGCCCAGGGGGGGTCGCCGACCACTCCCCCCCTAAAGAGACATTTATGCATTTCCAGCTATACCACCAGGAAACATCAACAGTGACGAGGAGACATACTGATGGGTTTAGACCACCCTAAGGGCACCGCAGTGCATGAAAGACAACACGGGTTGCCCTAAAAGAGCTATGAAACCATAGGAAGGGCCACCGACGTGACCCCTTAGGCACATGAAGGCCGCCGACACGTCATGGCATCCGTCCCGCGTCTCGTCCATCACCGCAGAGAAGACGCGCCCCATGTCCAGAGCGAGTCCTCACGCCTCAAAGGAATTATCTTTAGGTGGTCATTGTCAATACATACCGTACCCAACAACATATGACAAACCCCACCACATCGTCCTTCCTTGCAAGGCACACCGCATCCACCAAGGCAAGCCCCGAGGCCCCTTCAAATCGTCTCACTCGGATGCCGTTGTCTCCACGTGATCGTCAGTACGTCGGACCTCACACACGCGACAAACCCCATCTCATTGTCATCGTTTTTATGGCGCACTACCTCGGGCAAGACAAGCCCGAAGCACGGGACAAATCATCAGGAATTCTTGGCATTGCGTCGATGCCATTTTCCACGTCACTCGGCGTGGGTCTGACACGCGACGCACCCCAGCTCATTGTCATCACTTTTATGGCGCATTACCTCAGACAAGACAAGCCCCAAGCACCGTACGAATCATCAGGCTTTCATGGATTCGTCTGGAGGCCGTTTTTCCATGTCCGTGGGCATGTCACTGGGTGGCTCTGGGCACACAGGACAAGACCCACGCCCAGGGGGGGTCGCCGACCACTCCCCCCCTAAAGAGACATTTATGCATTTCCAGCTGTCCCACCAGGAAACATCAGCACTGACGAGGAGACATACTGATGGGTTCAGACAACCCTGTGGGCACCACAGCGCATGAAAGACAACACGTGTTGCCCTAAAAGAGATATGAAACCATAGGAATAGCCACCAATGTGACCCCTTAGGCACATCAAGGCCGCCATCACGTACTAGCATCCATCCCGGGTAGCGTCCAACACCGCCGAGAAGACAGGCCCCATGTCCAGAGAGGGTCCTCACGCATGAAATGAATTCTCTTTAGGTGGTCATTATCATTACATACGGGACACGAAAACACATGAATAACCACACCTCAACGTCCTTCCTTTCAAGGCACACCGCATGCACCAAGACGGGCCTCGAGGCCCCTTCAAATCGTCTCACTCGGATGCCTTTGTCTGGAAACGACTGTCAGCCCGCAAGATCACACATGCGACAAAACCCATCTCATTGTCATCGTTTTTAGGGCGCACTACCTCGGGAAAGACAAGCCCCAAGCACGGGACGAATCATCAAGAATTCATGGCATTGCGTCGATGCCATTTTCCATGTCACTGGGCATGTCATCGGGTGGCTCTAGGCACGCAGGACAAGACCCACGCCCAGGGGGGGTCGCCGACCACTCCCCCCCTAAAGAGACATTTATGCATTTCCAGCTATTCCACCAGGAAACATCAAAAGTGACGAGGAGACATACTGAGGGGTTTAGACCACCCTAAGGGCACCGCAGTGCATGAAAGACAACACGGGTTGCCCTAAAAGAGCTATGAAACCATAGGAAGGGCCACCGACGTGACCCCTTAGGCACATGAAGGCCGCCGACACGTCATGACATCCGTCCCGCGTCTCGTCCATCACCGCAGAGAAGACACGCCCCATGTCCAGAGCGGGTCCTCACGCATGAAATGAATTATCTTTAGGCGGTCATTGTCATTACATACCGTACCCAACAACATATGACAAACCCCACCACGTCGTCCTTCCTTGCAAGGCACACCGCATCCTCCAAGGCAAGCCCCGATGCCCCTTCAAATCGTCCCACTCGGGTGGCGTTGTCTCCACGTGATTGTCAGTACCTCGGACCTCACACGCGACGCACCCCGGCTCATTGTCATCACTTTTATGGCGCATTACCTCAGACAAGACAAGCCCCAAGCACCGTATGAATCCTCAAGCTTTCATGGATTTGTCTGGAGGCCATTTTTCCATGTCCGTGGGCATGTCACTAGGTGGCTCTGGGCACGCAGGACAAGACCCACGCCCAGGGGGGGTCGCCGACCACTCCCCCCCTAAAGAGACATTTATGCCTTTCCAGCTGTCCCACCAGGAAACATCAGCACTGACGAGGAGACATACTGGAGGGTTTAGACAACCCTGTGGGCACCACAGCGCATGAAAGTCAACACGTGTTGCCCTAAAAGATATATGAAACCGTAGGAACAGCCACCGATGTGACCCCTTAGGCACATGAAGGCCGCCGACACGTAGTAGCATTCATCCCGGGTAGCGTCCAACACCGCCGAGAAGACAGGCCCCATGTCCAGAGAGGGTCCTCACGCATGAAATGAATTCTCTTTAGGTGGTCATTGTCATTACATACGGGACACGACAACAGATGACAAACCCCACCGCAACGTCCTTCCTTTCAAGGCACGCCACACGCACCAAGACGGGCCTCGAGGCCCCTTCAAATCGTCTCACTCGGATGCCATTGTCTGGACACGACTGTCAGTCCGCAGGATCACACATGCGACAAACCCCATCTCATTGTCATCGTTTTTAGGGCGCACTACCTCGGGCAAGACAAGCCCCAAGCACGAGACGAATCATCAGGAATTCATGGCACTGCGTCGATGCCATTTTCCATGTCACTCGGCATGTCATTGGGTGGCTCTAGGCACGCAGGACAAGACCCACGCCCAGGGGGGGTCGCCGACCACTCCCCCCCTAAAGAGACATTTATGCATTTCCAGCTATACCACCAGGAAACATCAACAGTGACGAGGAGACATACTGATGGGTTTAGACCACCCTAAGGGCACTGCAGTGCATGAAAGACAACACGGGTTGCCCTAAAAGAGCTATGAAACCATAGGAAGGGCCACCGACGTGACCCCTTAGGCACATGAAGGCCGCCGACACGTCATGGCATCCGCCCCGCGTCTCGTCCATCACCGCAGAGAAGACACGCCCCATGTCCAGAGCTGGTCCTCACGCCTCAAAGGAATTATCTTTAGGCGGTCATTGTCAATACATACCGTACCCAACAACATATGACAAACCCCACCACGTCGTCCTTCCTTGCAAGGCACACCGCATCCACCAAGGCAAGACCCGAGGTCCCTTCAAATCGTCCCACTCGGATGGCGTTGTCTCCACGTGATTGTCAGTACGTCGGACCTGACACGCGACGCACCCCGGCTCATTGTCATCACTTTTATGACGCATTACCTCAGACAAGACAAGCCCCAAGCACCGTACGAATAATCAAGCTTTCATGGATTTGTCTGGAGGTCGTTTTTCCATGTTCGTGGGCATGTCACTGGGTGGCTCTGGGCACGCAGGACAAGACCCACGCCCAGGGGGGGTCGCCGACCACTCCCCCCCTAAAGAGACATTTATGCATTTCCAGCTGTCCCACCAGGAAACATCAGCACTGACGAGGACACATACTGATGGGTTCAGACAACCCAATGGGCACCACAACGCATGAAAGACAGCACGTGTTGCCCTTAAAGAGCTACGAATCCATACGAACAGCCACCAAAGTGACCCCTTAGGCACACGAAGGCCGCCGACACGTCATGGCATCCGTCCCGGGTATCATCCAACACCGCCGAGAAGACAGGACCCATGTCCAGAGCGGGTCCCCGCGCATGAAATGAATTATCTTTAGGCGGTCATTGTCTTTACATTCCGAACACAACAACATGTGACAAACCCCACCTCGACGTCCTTCCTTTCAAGAAACGCCGCATGCACCAAGACGGGCCCCGAGACCCCTTCAAATCGTCTCACTCGGATGCCATTGTCTGAACGCGACTGTCAGTCCGCAGGATCTCGAAGGCGACAAACACCATCCCATTGTCATCGTTTTTATGGCGCACTACCTCGGGCAAGACAAGCCCCAAGCACGGGACGAATCATCAGGCATTCATGGCATTACGTCGATGTCATTTTGCATGTCAATGGGCATCACATTGGGTGGCTCTAGGCACGCAAGACAAGACCCACGCCCGGGGGGGTCGCCGACCACTCCCCCCCTAAAGAGACATTTATGCATTTCCAGCTATTCCACCAGGAAACATCAACACCGACGAGGAGACATACTGATGGGTTTAGACCACCCTGAGGGCAGGGCAGCGCATGAAAGGCAACACGTGTTGCCCTAAAAGAGCTATGAAACCATAGGAAGGGCCACCGACGTGACCCCTTAGGCACATGAAGGCCGCCGACACGTCATGGCATCCGTCCCACGTATCGTCCATCACC
Organism: Viscum album; assembly: GCA_963277665.1. Lineage (NCBI taxonomy): Eukaryota > Viridiplantae > Streptophyta > Magnoliopsida > Santalales > Viscaceae > Viscum > Viscum album. Next base: position 121,279 of record CAUJRU010001648.1, read on the forward strand.
ACAGCGAAGACACGCCCCATGTCCAGAGCGGGTCCCCACGCATGAAAGGAATTCTCTTTAGGCGGTCATTGTCATTACATACCGGACCCAACAACATATGACAAACCCCACCTCATTGTCCTTCCATTCAAGGCACACCGCATCCACCAAGGCAAGCCCTGAGGCCCCTTCAAATCCTCTCACCCGGATGGCGTTGTCTCCACCTGATTGTCAGTACGGAGGACCTGACACGCGACGAAACCCGGCTCATTGTCATCACTTTTATGGCGCACTACCTCGAACAAGACAAGCCCCAAGCACCGGACGAATCATCAAGCTGTCTTTGCTTTGTCCGGAGGCTGTTTTTCCATGTCCGTGGGCATGTCACTGGGTGGCTCTGGGCACGCAGGACAAGACCCACGCCCAGGGGGGGTCGCCGACCACTCCCCCCCTAAAGAGACATTTATGCATTTCCAGCTGTCCCACCAGGAAACATCAGCACTGACGAGGAGACATACTGATGGGTTTAGACAACCCTGTGGGCACCACAGCGCATGAAAGACAACACGTGTTGCCCTAAAAGAGATATGAAACCATAGGAACAGCCACTGATGTGACCCCTTAGGCACATCAAGGCCGCCGACACGTAGTAGCATTCGTCGCGGGTAGCATCCAACGCCGCCGAGAAGACAGGCCCCATGTCCAGAGCGGGTCCTCGCGCATGAAATGAATTCTCTTTAGGTGGTCATTGTCATTACATACGGGACACGACAACATATGAAAAACCCCACCTCGACGTCCTTCCTTTCAAGGCACGCCGCATGCACCAAGACGGGCCCTGAGGCCCCTTCAAATCGTCTCACTCGGATGCCATTGTCTGGACGCGACTGTCAGTCCGCAGGATCGCACATGCGACAAACCCCGTCTCATTGCCATCGTTTTTAGGGCGCACTACCTCGGGCAAGACAAGCCCCAAGCACGGGACGAATCATCAGGAATTCATGGCATTGCGTCGATGCCATTTTCCATGTCACTGGGCATGTCTGTGGGTGGCTCTCGGCACGCAGGACAAGACCCACGCCCAGGGGGGGTCGCCGACCACTCCCCCCCTAAAGAGACATTTATGCATTTCCAGCTATTCCACCAGGAAACATCAACACTGACGAGGAGACATACTGAGTGGTTTAGACCACCCAGAGGGAACCGCAGCGCATGAAAGGCAACACGTGTTGCCCTAAAAGGGCTATGAAACCATAGGAAGGGACACCGACGTGGCCCCTTAGGCACATGAAGGCCGCCGACACGTCATGGCATCCGTCCCGCGTATCGTCCAACACCGCCGAGGAGACAGGACCCATGTCCAGAGCGGGTCCTCACGCATGAAATGAATTCTCTTTAGGTGGTCATTGTCTTTACATACCGGACACAACAACATATGACAAACCCCACCTCAACGTCCTTCCTTTCAAGGCACGCCGCACGCACCAAGACGGGCCCCGAGGCCCCTTCAAATCGCCTCACTAGGATTCCATTGTCTGGACGCGATTGTCAGTCCGTAGGATCTCACAGGCGACAAACCCCACCCATCTCATTGTCATCGGTTTTATGGCGCACCACCTCGGGCAAGACAAGACCCTAGCACGGGAAGAATCATCAGGAATTCAGGGCATTGCGTCGATGCCATTTTCCATGTCACTGGGCATGTCATTGGGTGGCTCTAGGCACGCAGGACAAGACCCACGCCCAGGGGGGTCGCCGACCACTCCCCCCCTAAAGAGACATTTATGCATTTCCAGCTATCCCACCAGGAAACATCAACACTGACGAGGAGACATACTGATGGGTTTAGACCACCCTGAGGGCACCACAGCGCATGAAAGACAACACGTGTTGCCCTAAAAGAGCTATGAAACCATAGGAAGGGCCACCGACGTGACCCCTTATGCACATGAAGGCCACCGACAAGTCATGGCATCCATCCCGCGTATCGTCGATCACCGCCGAGAAGACACGCCCCATGTCCAGAGCGGGTCCTCACTCATGAAAAGAATTCTCTTTAGGTGGTAATTGTAATTACATACAGGACCCAACAACATATGAAAAACCCCACCTCGACGTCCTTCCTTTCAAGGCACGTCGCATCCACCAAGACATGCCCCGAGGCCACTTCAAATCGTCTCACTCGGATGGCTTTGTCTCCACGCGATTGTCAGTTCGTCGGACCTGACACGCGACGAACCCCGTCTCATTGTCATCGCTTTTATGGGGCACTACCGCGGGCAAGACAAGCCCCAAGCACAGGAGGAATCATCTAGAGGCCATTTTTCCATGTCTGTGGGCATGTCACTGGGTGGCTCTGGGCACGCAGGACAAGACCCACGCCCAGGGGGGGTCGCCGACCACTCCCCCCCTAAAGAGACATTTCTGCATTTCCAGCTCTCCCACCAGGAAACATCAGCACTGACGAGGAGACATACTGAGTGGTTTAGACCACCCAGAGGGAACCGCAGCGCATGAAAGACAACACGTGTTGCCCTAAAAGAGCTATGAAACCATAGGAACGGCAACCGACGTGACCCCTTAGGCACGTGAAGGCCGCCGACACGTCATGGCATCCTTCCCGCGTATCGTCGACCACCGCCGAGAAGACAGACCCCATGTCCAGAGCGGGTCCTCACGCATGAAATGAATTCTCTTTAGGTGGTCGGTGTCGTTACATACCGAACCCAACAACATATGACAAACCCCAGCTCGGCGTCCTTCCTTTCAAGGCACCCCGCATCCACCAAGACAAGCCTCGAGGCCCCTTCAAATCGTCTCACTCGGATGGCATTGTCTCCACGCGATTGTCGGTACGTAGGACCTCACACGCGACGAACCCCGGCTCATTGTCAAAGCTTTTAAGGCGCACTACCCCGGAGAAGACAAGCCCCAAGCACCGGACGAATCATCACGCATTGATGGCATTGTCTAGAGGCCATTTTTCCATGTCCGTGGGCATGTCACTGGGTGGCTCGAGGCACGCAGGACAAGACCCACGCCCAGGGGGGGTCGCCGACCACTACCCCCCTAAAGAGACATTTATGCATTTACAGCTATCCCACCAGGAAACATCAGCACTGACGAGGAGACATACTGAGTGGTTTAGACCACCCAGAGGGCACCCCAGCTCATGAAAGACAACGCGAGTTGCCCTAAAAGAGCTATGAAACCATAGGAACGGCCACCGACGTGACCCCTTAGGCACATGAAGGCCGCCGGCACGTCATGGCATCCGTCCCGCGTGTCGTCGACCACCGCCGAGAAGACAACCCCATGTCCAGAGCGGGTCCTCACGCATGAAACGAATTCTATTTAGGTGGTCATGGACGTTACATACCGGACCCAACAAGATATGGCAAACCCCAGCTCGGCGTCCTTCCTTTCAAGGCACCCCGCATCCACCAATGCAAGCCCCGATGCCCCTTCAAATCGTCTCACTCGGATGGAATTGTCTCCACGCGATTGTCAGTACGTAGGACCTGACACGCGACGAACCCCGACTCATTTTCAAAGCTTTGATGGCGCACTACCCCGGACAAGACAAGCCCCAAGCACCGGACGAATCATCAAGCATTCATGGGATTGTCTAGAGGCCATTTTTCCATGTCCGTGGGCATGTCATTGGGTGGCTCTGGGCACGCAGGACAAGACCCACGCCCAGGGGGGGTCGCCGACCACTCCCCCCCTAAAGAGACATTTATGCATTTCCAGCTATCCCACCAGGAAACATCATCAGTGACGAGGAGACATACTGAGGGGTTTAGACATCCCAGAGGTCAGTGCAGCGCATGAAAGACAACACGTGTTGCCCTAAAAGAGCTATGAAACCATAGGAACGACCACCGACGTGACCCCTTAGGCACTTGAAGGCCGCCGACACGTCATGGCATCCGTCCCGCGTATCGTCGATCACCGCCGAGAAGACATGCCCCATGTCCACAGCGGGTCCTCACGCATGAAATGAATTCTCATCAGGTGGTGATTGTCGTTACATATAGGACCCAACAACATTTCACCAACCACCACCTCCATGTCTTTCCTTTTAAGGCACACCGCATCCACCAAGACAAGCCCCGAGGCCCCTTCAAATCGCCTCACCCGGATGGCATTGTCTCCACGCGATTGTCAGTACGTAGGACCTGACACGTGACGAACCCCGGCTCATTGTCATCGCTTTCATGGCGCAATACCCCGGACAAGACAAGCCCCAAGCACCGGACGAATCACCAAGCATTCATGGCATTGTCTAGAGGCCATTTTTTCATGTCCGTGGGCATGTCATTGGGTGGATCTGGGCGCGCAGGACAAGACCCACGCCCAGGGGGGGGTCGCCGACCACTCCCCCTCCCCCCCTGAAGAGACATTTATGCATTTCCAGCTATCCCACCAGGAAACATCAACAGTGACGAGGAGACATACTGAGGGGTTTAGACGTCCCAGAGGGCAGCGCAGCGCATGAAAGACCACACGTGTGGCACTGAAAAACCTATGAAAACGTAGGAATGACCACCGACGTGACCCCTTAAGCGCAGGAAGGCCACCCACACGTCGTGGCATCCGTCCGACGTATCGTCCATCACCGGGGACATGACAAAACCCATGTCCCAAGTCCGTCCTCACGCAAGAATTGAATTTTATTTTGGTGATTGTCCTTACATACAGGAAACGACAACATATGACAAACCCCAGCTCAATGCCTTTCCATAGGCTGATTGCAAACCCCAAGCCCGCGCCGAATCATCCCACTTGGATGGCATTCTCAATCTCAGCCATTGGGGTCTCACTCGCTACAAACCCCAGCTCAAAGTCTTTCCTTTCAAAGTGCACCGCTTCCCACAAGCGAAGCCCCGAGTCCACTTCAAATAGTCTCGCTCGGAGGGAACTGTTTAGACGCGATTGTCAGTCCGCAGGACCTGGCAGGGGACAAACCACGACTCATTGTCATCGCTTTTCTCGCGCACTACCCCGAACAAGACAATCCCCAAGCACCGGACGAATCATCAAGCTTTCATGGAATTGTCCAGAGGCCATTTCTCTCTCCACGTCCTTGGGCATGTCATTCGGCGGCTCTGGGCACGTAGGACATGACCCACGCCCAGGGGGGTCGCCGACCCCTCCCCCCTTTCCGTAGGTTGATTGTAAGGCCCTGGAACCCACAACAAACCCCAGACCGAAGTCATCGCTTCTTGAGGGAGCGACGTCGGACAAGCACCAAGCCAGCATCGAATCATCCAGCTTGGATGAAATTATCGTTTTCATACACTAGGTTCTCACGTGCTACCAACCCCGGCCCAACGTCTTTCCTTTCAAGTCCCACCGCGCCTCGCAGGACAAGCCCCGAGTCCCCTTCATATCGCCTCACTCGGACGGCGTTGCCTGTAAGTGATTGTCAGGCCTTAGGACCTGATATGCGAACAACCCCCGCTCATTGTCATCCCTTTTCCGGTGCAGTACGTCGGACATGGCAAGCCCCAAGGCCCCGACGGATCATCACGCTTGGATGGAAATGTCCAGAGGTGGTTTTCCACGTCATCAGACATGTCCTTCGACGGCTCAGGGCATGCAGGAGAAGACGCACGCCCAGGGGTGGTCGTCGACCCCGCCTCCCCCTAGAGACATTTGTGCACTTCCAAAAATCCCACCGCAACACATCAACAGTGACGGGGAGACATTCTTGGCGGGGTTCGGACGACCCGGAGGGCAACACCGCACAGCTATTCCGTGGAAATTAGAAGCCTCTTCGGCTGCAGACGTCTTTAATCATGGGGAGGGACGAATCGAAGCGACCTGAGGTTGGATCTC
>CAUJRU010001649.1:0-105860 GCA_963277665.1 Viscum album
GAGGATCACAAAATCACACCCACACTTCCTAACAATTCATGGGGAAAATCCAATTATAAAGAGGAAATAAAACTAGTGCTACCAAGGGTTGGTTTGGGTAGCCAATCTACCCATTGAATTTCTCCCACTACTAGGTACTCATCTGCCTTGACTACCCACCAAAGGATACTCCTTCTCCTTACTGATAATGTAAGGCCCCAGCCTTAAACCTTTCTTAATCCTGAGTTATTACAAGATTACACATTGAGGATCTTTTCGGGTTTAGAGTTTTAGTGAATTAGATCATAAAACTTGCATTACATTCCACATATAAACAAAGTGGTTACATAAAGATGGTATTATTATTTCCCATCAATGGAAACATATTTAAAATAAAACATGGATTCTTTCTTGACTCTTCCTTGACACTATCATCATATCATGTACCTTTCCCTTGACCTGTGAAAAACATTTCAAAAAACTTGGGATGAGCATAAAAATCTCAATAAGGGATATAAAAATATGGAAAGGAAACATGGGTACATATATACATAAGAATGAAATCATACTTTACCCATAAAACATAAGCACTTTAATATACCTCATCAAATCATGAATAAATCATAGAAATCATAAGACATAAAGGTAACTTTAGGCATTCATAACATTCTTACGTAGGGAGTAACCCTCTTGGTTACGTTTGGAATACCCATCACAGTATATTCCCAAAATCTCTTTGTAGAAACCTTAACGTTTCACTCCTTCGCATTACCCAATGCATTGGAGACTATATCGGGCTCACCCACCCTTAGTTTATCAAAGAACCACCCGTCTTCATAATAATTCAAAAGAACCACAACATAATCGTATCACATAAAACATGAATAAAGGAAACATAACATTTCCACCTTTCAATAACAAGATATCAATACAACACATTGATATAAAAACATTATGAAAAACATTTTCAATACCAAAATAAAAGAAAATTAAAACATGGTATTTATTGTTCTTTTAAAAAAAGGTATGGCTTGTAGAGGAAGCTGAAACTCAAATAACGGTCACCGCGGCGGAGAAGTCGTTTTCACCGCATACGTACGACAAAAACATTCCCTTTTGTCATTTAGTAAAATTCTACATATAAAAAAGATTCCTTTTGAATAAACGTAAAAGTCAAAGGGGTTTATACACCATATAAAAGAAGGTTGTGTATAAAACAAAATATGCCTCAATGAAAGGAGATTGAGACAAAGTCTCATACCTTGGGTCCCACTTGACTCGATCGTTCTTTAATGTCCTGAATAATAAACTTGAGTTAATTTATACTTTCTTAAGAACCTTTTTCAAGATCATTATTCCTTTTATATCACTTATTTCCATGTCATGAACACTATGTAATTATTTAAGTTAATAACGGTCGTTTTAACGATCATTAGTACTTGAGTAAAAAATAAACCCTTTATAGTTACAAGTTATTCATGTATCCATTATATCCATAATTATAATCATGATGTATATATCATATATATCCAGTATATACATGCATTTATAATATTAAATAATCATTTAGAGGTAAGAAATGAAATGCACCGTTCATGGAGACGGTAAGCCGTACGTACGCATGAACGCTACTTTCATTTCTACTTCGTATTTTATAGAATGGAATCATAATGATATAAAGGTATATTATAATTCCAGTATAATTTCATATATAATATCATAGTTCCATCCTTTATACGTCCCACATATGGTATTTAACGAATCAAATCACTTTGAGGGGGCGGTAGTCCGCACTTCCTTAAATGAAGATATCGTGTTTACCCATAATGGAAACCATAAAGGTATGCCCAAAATGAAAAATACAGAAGCTTAAGTAAAACATAAACATATTATATATCATATATAAATATAGTGACATCTTAATGGCCACCTTTGAAGGTGTTAAAAGAATGTTGAACAATCATCGTTTCGGGAGGCATAAATTCACCATCCACTGAAACAGTATGTCCTTTAACCATTAGATGTAGGTGTGTGTAATTGTAGCTCTAATTATTCTAATAGAAACATCCTATTATATTTAAGATACTGGATTTGTTACAAAAGAAATTAATAAAAAGAGTTTAGGGGGTTGGAGAAGCAAAATAAAACAAAAGGACTCAAGTGAAGACATTACCTTAAAATCGGGTAACTCCCTTTGGTTTGAGCTCAAAGGCTTCCTTGGGAAGACTTCTGCACAAAGTGAGGCTTCAAGGAGTAATAGAGGGATGTGGAGAGACAAAATCGGCAGGGTTTGGCCGAGCCAAAGGCTTTGGTAGTGTGGGTAAGGAGGTAGAGGTGGGGGGGCCTTTTATAAGAGGAGAGGAGGGGCACTCTTGGAAAGTAAAGAAATGTTACTTCATTTGAAATTGATTTTCGGATTCACAAGGTACCACATTGATATAATTCGAGGGTAAGATGATAAGGGTTTGAAATCCACCCATCCAATAGGTTTTGGACATGTGTAGATCATAGATTTTACATTATCATTTCATTTTATTTAAATCCATTATTAATGAGGTAATCGCTGCATCATCATGATGTCATAAATAATTTAATTTTTTTAAAGTCTAAAAATTATGAAAAAAATACTATGATGTAGGAAATCTTTTTATATTTCCGATGAATATTTATAGTCTAAAATATCATCTATGTAGACAAAATTAAAAATGTTTTAATCAGGTGATACATTCTTGCTATATTTACTTTCTTTAAAAAAATAAAAAGATAACAAGTCACTTTCCACAAAAGTGATTCCATGGGGCCCCCAAGTATGGCACAAGGCATCCCATGGTCGGCCATGATACAACCAGTATCCTTAGGACACATGTTGTGGTCTTTTTGTATTATTATGATATCATTTTATTATCCTTAACTTCCTGATTACTCATTAATCAGGATAATTAAAGATAATTACCGTCGTTACTATTCATAATGTCCAAAAACAAAAGAGTCTTGATTACATAATTTGGACCTTCTGATTCCAAATATGTAATACATTTTAACAAATTTCAAACACATAAATTGCAATAATTGATTTAAACATAATTCTCGTTGTCAAAACAAATAGCGGGTTTTTTTTTTAAACAATATCTATGAAAAGTTTGGCATTAGTTTATGCCCAATTCCAAAGTGAAATTAATCCTAATGACCACCATTGGATTAAATGGTAAAAATATATTCTAATTTAACTTTAAAACCAATTCAAAATATAATCTAATAATATAAATAAAGTAGATTAAAAAGCAGTTTTGATGTAAAATACAGTATTTTTCACTATTCATAAAAAATGAACATTGTCAGAAAAATACCAAAAATCCACACAAAGTAAATTTTAATGTCCCAATCATAAAGAATAAGTTTATTTTGACAAAAATAGATTATAAAATTGTCAAAAGATAGATTTAAAAATGGTTTTCCATCAAAAGGTAGTAAAACAATCCTTTAAAAAATATTAGTGTATTCCATGCTTAAGATTGGATTTATTTTCATTTTAAGCCACTAAAACAATATCTAATTCATTAATAGACATAGATAAAAATATCTATTATTCATTACTTACTTGGGATGTTACATCCTTCCCCCCTTTAGAAAATTGCATCCCCTCAATTTATTTACTTATCGAATAAATGGGGGTACTTATCCCTCATTGCATTTTCAGATTCTCATGTTGCCTCTTCCATCATGTGGTTTTTCCACAAAACCGTTACCTGATTAATCACCTTATTTCATAACACTTTCTCCTTGTGGTGAAGAATCTGGACCGGTTGTTCCTCATAAGATAGGTTCTCTTCCAGTTGAACTACCTTTGGACCCAAAACATGAGATGGATCTGGCATATACTTTCTCAACATCGAAACATGAAAAACATTGTGTACCTGAGATAAACTCGGAGGTAAAGCCACCTGGTATGAAACTGATCCAAATCTCTCTAGAATTTCATATTTTCCAATGAACCTTGGACTCAGCTTTCCTTTCTTACCAAATCTCATCACACTTTTCCATGGTGAGACTTTGAGAAAAACATGATCACCTAACTCAAAAGTTAGATCATTACTCCTGTTGTCTGCATAACTCTTCTACCTACTATGAGCTGTTCTCATGTGTTTCTGAATCAGCTGAACTTTTTCTGACATCTCTTCTACCAATTCTAGTCCCATCAACTTCCTTTCACCCACTTTATCCCAGAAAGCTGGAGTTCGAAACCACTTCCCAAATAATGCCTGAAATGGTTCCATCTATATACTGGAATGAAAACTGTTATTATATGAAAATTCAACCAAAGAAAGATGTTGGTCCCAACTTCCCTGATAATCCATCGAACAAACTCGTAGCATATCCTCCAAGGACTGAATTGTTCGTTCTGACTACCCATCTGATTGAGGATGAAATGTTGTACTAAAATTTAATTCAGTACCCAACGACTTCTGAAGGCCTTTCCAAAAGTTAGAAGTGGAATTGGGATCACGATTAGATACAATGGAGAGGGGAACTCCATGTAACCTGACTATCTCTTTAAGATACAAATGGGAAAGTTGATCTAGGGAAAAAGTATCTTGTATAGCAAGGAAATGAGCAGATTAAGTCAAGCGATCAAAAATAACCCAGATTGAATTATTACCTAGAGATGTCTTCGGTAATCCCACAACAAAGTCCATGGATATATTCTCCCATTTCCACTCTGGCACTCGTAAAGGCTGAAGCATCCCTTTTGGTAACTGCCGCTCTGCTTTAACCTGTTGACATGTCAAACACTTCATAGTAAAATCTGCAATATCTTTTTCATTCCATCCCACCAGTAATACTCTCGCAAATCTCTGTACATCTTAGTACTTCCAGGATGAACTGAAAACGGAGAACTATGAGCTTCACATAACAACTCTCTCTTCAACTGTGAACCACAAGGCACACATAATCTCTTCCCAAATCTAAAAACTCAATCATTATCAATGTTGAATTCAAGAAACTTACCTTTCTGAACCAGCTCTACCTTTTTCTGCAACTCACTGTCTTGCTTCTATGCTTGCTTGATTCTATCTGATAGAGATGATCTCACTGATACCTGAAACTAAACAGAACAACTTCCTGCACCAACAACTTCTATGCCAAAGTTCATCAAATCCTTAACCAAAGGATCACCTTCCAAACGCAACATTGCTAATGAAGCATTACTTTTTCGACTCAAAGCATCAGACACTTTATTTTATTTTATCGGATGGTAATGAATTTTACAATCATAATCCTTGATTAATTCTAGCCATCTCCTCTGTCTCATGTTTAACTCTTTCTGAGTGAATATATACTTTAAAATTTTGTGATCAGTATATATTTAACACTTTACTCTATACAAATGATGCCTCTAAATTTTTAAAGCGAAAACAATAGCAGCTAATTCCAAATCATGTGTAGGGTAATTTACCTCATGAGTTTTCAACTGTCGTGAAGCATAAGCAAGTACCTGATCATTTTGCATTAGGACGCAACCAAGTCCTTTCAATGAAACATAACTGTATATAACAAACTCACCATTCCTTTAAGGTAGTGCCAAAACTGGAGCATTCACCAATCTTATTTTCAATTCTTGAAAACAATCATCACATTCTTTTGTCCAGATAAACTTAACACCCTTCTAAGTTAGCTTAGTCATTGGACTAGATAACCGTGAAAAATTTCTAACAAACCTTTGGTAATAGCCTACCAAACCGAGGAAGCTATGAATCTTAGTTACATTTGTGGGTCTTGTCCATTCTTCAACAACCTTTGTTTTTGCAGGATCAATGGTTATCCCATCTTTAGAAACAATGTGACCAAGAAAAGAAATTTGTTGCAACCAAAACTCACACTTTCTGAATTTTCCATACAGTTTCTTTTCTTTTAAGGTTTGCAAGATAACCCTTAAATGTCTTTCATGCTCCTCTTTACTTTTAGAAAACACCAAAATATCATCAATGAAAACCACCACTAACTTATCCAAGAACTCATGGAAAATTCTATTCATTAAGTCCATGAATACAGCAGGTGAATTGGTTATCACAAAAGGCATTACTACAAATTCATAATGGCCATATCTTGTACGAAACGCGGTCTTCGGAACATCTGCTTCCTTTACCTTCAGCTGATGGTACCCCAATCTCAAGTCAATCTTTGAAAAATACTGAGCTCCCTGGATCTGATCAAACAAATCATTGATATGAGGAAAAGGATATTTGTTCTTAACAGTGATGTTATTCAAGGCTCTATAATCAAAGAAAAGTCTCATTGAACCATCTTTCTTTTTAACAAATAAAACAGGAGCACCCCATGGTGATGTGCTAGGTCGAATGAAACCTTTCTCTAATAAATCTTGCAATTTCTCCTTCAACTCTAAAAGTTCAATTTGAGCCATTCGATAAGGGGGTTTTGAAATTGGCTCAGCATCAGGAACTAAGTGAACAGTAAACTCAACTTCCCGATCTGGTATTATTCCAGGAAACTGATCAGGAAAAACATCAGGATACTCATTTACCACTGGCACATCATTAATCTGAACAGTTCCCTTATTTTCAACAATGTGTGTAAGGTAACATTCATTTCCATCTTTTACATGTTTCTTGGCCTCTTGATAAGTTATCAACAATAAGGGTTCATTCTTGTACACAAACTGAAAGCCTTTCTGAAAAGAAACTTCTTTAGCTCTACAGTCAATCTTAGCATGGTAAATAGAGCCAATCCATACCCAGGAAAACATCAAACTCTACTAGAGGTAGAACAATAAGGTTTGCAAGTAGGTTCCTTCCACAGATAAGGATAGGAAGATTCTTATAAATTCTTTTTGCCTCAAAATTTCCCCCAGGTGTTTTTACCAAAAGTCCAGGAGTCATTTCTTGAGATGGTATTCCCATTTTACTAGAAAAGGTTTCAGAGATGGAAGAATGTGTGGACCCCAAATCAAACAAAACACTGGCATAAACTGAAAAAACAAACAAAGTACCTGATACAACTTCATTTGATGGGCCGACATCTGTTGAAGTAGTTGCAAAGGATTTCACCACCCCTTTCTGCTTGTAGTCTAACTGATTCCCATCACTCAAGCTCTTTGTCGGACACTCATTTTCATAGTGACCCATCTCATTGAACATAAAACATTTCACTAACTCTAAATCAAATTTGGTCTTACCTTCACCTTGATCTTTTTCAGTGTAATCACGAGCCTTATGTCCCATATTACCACATCGGTAGCACTTTCTAGAATTCATAAGACATTCCCCAGCATGCCTTTTGCCACATTTATCACAAACTGGAAACATAGATTTCTTACCATTAGACTTTTTTGAATAATTATTCCCTTTCTCCTGCCACCTTGGTCTCTTCTTCTGCTGGTTGTTATAGAACACTTGATCATCGAAAAACTCCATTTCCACCTTCTCAGCACATTGAACAAGCTTTTCATAACTTTTAAACTCACGAAAAGCTAATGCCCTTCGATATTTTGGCTTTAATCCTAAGTAAAAACGATTGATTTTACTATCAAGGTCTCGGATAAAATTTGGAGCATACCTTGCCAATCAGGTGAACCTTTCTTCATTGGTAGCCACTGAGTCTTCCTCTTGCCTCAATTCCAAGAATTGTGTTTCCATCCTAAGTCAAACATCCTTAGGAAAATACTTTTCAAGAAACATACCTTTGAATTCATCATAGTCGAGAGCATCAATCTCATCAGCATCCCTGATATTTTTAACCATCAACCACCACTGATCTGCTTCACCCTCCAAACGGTAAATAGCAAAGATAACCTTTTGATTGTCTTAACACCCCATGACATCAAAAATCTTCTCCAGTGCTTTAATCCACCCTTCAGCTAGCACAGGGTCAGATGATCCTCTGAATTATTGGGGATGTTGCCTCATGAAATGTTCCACCACTGACATGTTCATCTGCGGTTGATCTGGCTGATCTCGTGCATGGATACCACTACCATTTATCGCTTGAGTCAACTGCTCCATTACTACAACAAACTGTTCAGTTCCAATTCCGACTATCTCAGGATTCTAATTCAGAAGGTTATTTCCTTCTACATGCCTTCCTAGCACAGCTTCCCTGTTTCCTCTATGTAAAACCATTCTGAACAAACATGTCTTAGATGAAGCAACATGGTAATCTTCAAATACTATATCACTTAAATTTGACCATAAAAAAATATTTTTGGATAATCATTTAATAGAATTCTAACTCCTAAAGTTATATAAACTGACCTTTGATACCAACTATAAGGCCCCAGCCTTAAAACTTACTTAATCTTGAGTTATTACAAGATTACACATTGAGGATCTTTCCGGGTATTATAGTTTTAGTGAATTAGATCATAAAACTTGCATTACATTCCACATATAAACAAAGTGGTTACATAAAGATGGTATTCTTCTTTCCCAACAATGGAAACATATTTAAAATAAAACATAGATTCTTTCATGACACTTCCTTGACACTATCATCATATCATGTACCTTTCCCTTGACCTGTGAAAAACATTTCAAAAAACTTGGGATGAGCATAAAAATCTCAGTAAAGGATATACAAATATGGAAAGGAAACATGGGTACATATATACATAAGAATGAAATCATACTTTACCCATAAAACATAAGCACTTTAACATACCTCATCAAATCATGAATAAATCATAGAAATCATAAGACATAAAGGTAACTTGAGGCATTCATAACATTCTTACGTAGGTAGTAACCCTCTTGGTTACGTTTGGAATACCCATCACAGTATATTCCCTAAATCTCTTCGGAGAAACCTTAACGTTTCACTCTTTCGCGTTACCCAATGCATTGGAGGGCTATATCGGGCTCACCCGCCCTTAGTTTATCACAGAACCACTCGTCTTCATAATAATGCACAAGAACCACAACATAATCGTATCACATAAAATATGCATAAAAGAAACATAACATTTCCACCTTTCAATCACAAGATATCAATACAACACATTGATATAAAAACATTATGAAAACCATTTTCAATACCAAAATAAAATAAAATTAAAAAATTGTATTTATTTTTCTTTTAAAAAAAGGTATGTCTTGTAGAGGAAGTCGAAACTCAAATAACAGTCACCGCTGCGGAGAAGTCGTTGTCGCCGCATACGTACGACAAAAACATTCCTTTTTTGTCATTTAGTAAAACTCTACGTATAAAAAAGATTCCTTTTGAATAAATGTAATAGTCAAAGGGGTTTATACACCGTATAAAATAAGGTTGTGTATAAAACAAAATATTCCTCAATGAAAGGAGATTGAGACGAAGTCCCATACCTCGGGTCTGACTTGACTCGATCATTCTTTAATGTCCGGAATAATAAACTTGTGTTAATTTCTACTTGCTTTAGAACCTTTTTCAAGTTCATTATTCCTTTTATATCACTTATTTCCATGTCATGAACACTATGTAATTATTTGGGTTAATAATGGTCCTTTTAACGATCATTGGTACTTGAGTCAAAAATAAACCCTTTATAGTTACAAGTTGTTCATGTATCCATTATATCCAGAATTTTAGTCATGATGTATATATCATATATATCCATTATATATATGCATTTATAATATTACATAATCATTTAGAGGTAAGAAATGAAATGCACCGTTCATGGAGATGATAAGTCGTACGTACGCATGAATGCTACTTTCATTTCTATTTAGTATTTTATAGAATGGAATCATAATGATATAAATGTATATTATAATTCCAGTATAATATCATATATATTATCATAGTTCCATCCTTTATATGTCCCACATATGGTATTTAACGAATCAAATCACTTTGAGGGGGCGGTAGTCCGCACTTCCTTAAATAAAGATATCGTGTTTACCCATAATGGAAACCATAAAGGTATGCCCAAAATGAAAAATACAAAAGCTTAAGGAAAACATAAACATATTATATATCATATATAAATATAGTTACATCTTAATGGCCACCTTTGATGGTTTTAAAAGAATGTTGAACAATCATCGTTTTGGGAGGCATAAATTCACCATCCACGGAAATAGTATGTCCTTTAACCATTAGATGTAGTTGTGTGTAAGTGTAGATCTAATCCTTCCTATAAAAAAATCCTAGTATATTTAAGATACTGTAGTTTTTACAAAAGAAATGAATAAAAAGTTTTTAGGGGGTTGGAGAAGCAAAATAAAACAAAAGGACTCAAGTGAAGACATTACCTGAAAATCGGGTAACTCCCTTTGGTTTGAGCTCAAAGGCTTCCTTGGGAAGACTTCTGCCCAAAGTGAGGCTTCAAGGAGTAAAAGAGGGATGTGGAGAGACAACATGGCCAGGGGATGGCCGAGCCAAAGGCTTTGGGAGTGTGGGTAAGGAGGTAGAGGTGGGGGCCTTTTATAAGAGGAGAGGAGGGGCACTCTTGGAAAGTAAAGAAATGTTACTTTATTTGAAAATTATTTTCGGATTCAAAAGGACCCACATTGATATAATTAGAGGGTAGGGTGATAAGGGTTCGAAATTCACCCATAAAATAGGTTTTGGACATGTGTAGGTCTTAGATTTTACATTATCATTTCATTTTATTTAAATCCTTTATTAATGAGGTAACCGCTACATCACCATGATGTCATAAATAATTTAATTTATTTAAAGTCTAAAAATTATGAAAAAAAATACTATGATGTAGGAAATCCTTTTATATTTACAATGAATATTTATAGTCTAAAATATAATCTATTTATACAATATTAAAAATGTTTTAATCAGGTGATACATTCTTGTTATATTTACTTTCCTTAAAAAAATAATAAGATAACAAGTCACTTTCCACAAAGGTGATTCCATGGGGCCCCCAGGTTTGGCACAAGGTATACCATGGTCGGCCATGAGACAACCGGTAGCCTTAGGACACATGTTGTGGTCTTTTCGTATTATTATGATATCATTTTATTATCTTTAACTACCTGATTACTCATTAATCAAGATAATTAAAGATAATTACTGTCGTTACTATTCATAGTGTCCAAAAACAAAAGAGTATTGATTACATTATTTGGACCTTATGATTACAAATATGTAATCCATTTTACCAAATTACAAACACATAAATTTCAATAATTTATTTAAAAATAATTCCCGTTGTCAAAACAAATAGCGGTGTTTTTTTTGAAACAATATCTATGAAAGGTTTGGCATTAGTTTATGCCCAATTTCAAAGTGAAATTAATCCTAATGACCACCATTGGATTAAATGGTAAAAATATATTCTAATTTAACTTTAAACCCAATTCAAAAGATAATCTAATCATATAAATAAAGTATATTAAAAAGCAGTTTTGATGTAAAATACGGTATTTTTCACTATTCATAAAAAAATAAACATTGTCAGAAAAATACCAAAAATTCACACAAAGTAAATTTTTATGTCCCAATAATATATAATAAGTTTATTTTGACAAACATAGCTTATAAAATTGTCAAAAGATATATTTAAAAATGGTTTTCCATCAAAAGGCAGTAAAACAATCCTTTAAAAAACATTAGTGTATTCAATGCTTAAGATTGGATTTATTTTCATTTTAAGCCTCTAAAACACTATCTAATTCATTAATATAAATAGATAAAAATATCTATTATTCATTAATTACTTGGGATGTTATAGATAAAGTGTTGAAACCTTGGATAATTTATCCCACCGAACACTCTACCAAATTAAGAGTGGTCTCTACAATATGATACAAATGAATCTGTGCAAACCGTTTGAGGATGATGGTGACAGACCAGGTTGTCCAACATCAACGATATAAGAAACCCGATATCTATACATACCTTGTGGAAGAATAAAAGGTTTTTGTATGATTAAAATCAAGATAATATATCCCGAGTTTGAACTCTTCCATGGTGATTTTGATTTAGTGGATCCCAGACTTCTAGAAATCAAAGCTAGATTCTAGTTTGTGCTTCCAGAGGTTGTCAATGCTCATTTTATATTCTTATTTGGATAATGGATTGATGATATTAGGTTGTATAAGGTGAACCAGTACCAAGAATGCTTTTGGTCTTGATAAATCCATGTATGGTTTTCATTAGCAATGTACTGAAGTCGCTCAAAGATGAATATGGTTCTGATGTAATTTTGGTGGACTGACTGAGTTAGAAGATTCCAAACAGAATTTAATCAATCAACGATAATGAGTTCAAGGAACCCAATATCATCTCATTTTTGAAGAAGAATGATTTTTTCCTCAGTTCGACTATGGTCCAAAGTTATTTTTGTTGAACTAGATGATCTGAGTGTGTTTTTTTTGCTAGAATTCATCTATTTATAGGTACCTCGATAAAATGACTATGGTAATTTGAAGGTATCAGCAAAATGGTGCCACTCGAGTATTATGATTTTTATTGAAGTTAGGTTTTATATTGATGAGGAGGCATCCACTCTTCCATCGTGGTGGTTTCCAGTGGTTCTCACTGAATTTCAATCAATTGGATGTGTTATGGAAAACTAATTAAAGGTAGATTTAGGGCTAAGAATAAGGATGTGAGGGTAAAAGATAGAATTTTGAATTCTATTTTTAATTTAAATAATGAATAATTATGGGTATATGGTTAATTCATGTGGTTATCAAATGGAACCATAAATTATTTGTAAATATTTCATATTTTTTTGAAGAAAATTTTCAAAATGATGAATAGTGGAAGAAAGCTGAAGAAAAAATATAATATCATTGATGACTGGAAAGTGATCGTAGAAAATTAATAATGTGAATTAAGAAGAAAATAAAATGAATTTACTATTTAAAAAAGTGAGACCTTATTCATTGATGGATACATACTTCTAGAGTGTAGTAAAGGCAGGATCTTGGGAGTGGTGTTGGAGGTCATTAGGACCAGAAGACCATATGAATACTCCTCATCTTATTCTTCTTACTTTGTTTTTGATGTTATTACACTATAATTTTTTTATTTAATATTTTTTATTGATAAAAAAATAAGTTTGGTAAATAAATTCTCTTGGTTATTTGTTTTACTTCTTTGAAACACCATTTTTGATATATCAAAATTTTGTAGTGAGTTTCATTTAGGCAGTAAAATTTTTCTATTCCTTTTTCAATTATTTTTCCAAGGTCAAAACCTTTGATGAGATTGTTTTGATAGTTTTTTATTCAACCATTAATGGTTGGATGTTTCTTGAAAGTGGATAACATTAATAATCCTTCATCTTCATGTTGATTTCCTGGAAAAAGAAATTTACAAAAATATTTTCTGGATAAGCACATGAAATGATTTTATAGTGACTAAATAAATAATTTTAAAATAAAAAGATGAAATTCCATTTTATTTTCAATATTGTTCATATTCTTCACATCTACTTTCATTCATCTATTTTTACTTCACAAATTCTGAATCATATTTTTCTCATATTTTTTTCTCTTAAACATATTCATCATTGTTTAATCTATGTATGAGAGTTTTTGTTTTTTTATTTTATTTTTGGGTCTTCACATTAAATTTAACTTCAATGAGGAATTTATATCTTTATTTCTACTAACTAGAAGTTTTTTTCTTTATAATTTTAGGAAATAAAATACTTATTCATCAAATTTTTGAAACCATTGCTAGGTAATTCTTCATGTTTTTTAAAATAAATCTAAAAAAAGAAAAAATACAAAAAAAATTAAATACAAATATTTGTAGAAAAAACATTAAATAAAAAAATTGTTAAAAATGTTGTAGTTTATTGATAAAAACATATTTTTTTATATAAAAATGATATTATTCTCAAAATTTATAGCCTATAAATTCTGAAATTGAAATACATTTATGATTTTTATGAAAACAATAAAATTGAAATGAAAAATATGTGGGACAAAAATAATGCTAAAAATGAACAAAAAAGTGAAGTTGAAATAATTAAAAATAACTTTGATTGGCCTAGGATGAGAGAGTTTCAACTCCCTTATATTTATAGTAATATTTCTTCCATTATATTGACAACTAGGGCCTGAAATTATAAACATAAATAGTCACATATGTTAATCTTTCCTACATTTTATGGTTTATCTGATGAAGTATCATTAACCAACATTAGAGACATTTATAACACAATTTAATAGTTTCCAATGTAAGGAATCAATGAGTATGAGCTTAAAATGAGGTTGTTTACATGTTGTCTTAATTTTAATGCAAACAATTGGTTCTTTGGTTTAGTAAAATTTTTCTTTTTGAAAATTGGGAGCAACTCTCAAATTCATTTTTCATGAAATTCTATCCACAGAATAGCAGTAGAGAATAAAATTAAAATTAAAATCTTGTATCAAGAGGATGGATAATCCTTTCATAATGCTAGGGATTAATGTAGGTTCCTTCTTAGATAATTTCCCCATCATCATCTCCCATATCTTCTTCTCATGGATACCTTCTATGAAGGGTTGTCTTCCTAGAGATATAATTTAGTAGATGAATCTCTTAGGGGAAACTATAATGACAAGAATCATGAAGAGTTTAGATAGATTTTAAATAATCTTCCTTTCAACTCTCAACATTAAATTTATAAGATGAGAAGAGTAAATAGAAGTGGAAATTATAATGGTTTTGGGGTATATTAAAATGATCAACTATCTAAAATTAAAGATCAACTTAAATCTATAATGAAACAAAATTCGAAACAATGTTCCAATAAATTTAGATATAAAAACCAAAACCAATCTATAAGAGAGCAGTGTGTTTAGTGTAGGATGTTTAGTCACCCAAAAATGTTTTTCCTAAACTTTGACATTCCGTATCAACAAAAATAGAATGTATATTTTGTAAATTACTATCATAGTATACCTAAAAGAGAGGATCCTTTCTTAAATAATTATAAACAAGCCTATAAAAATCTTCCTAATTTATCCTTGAAAGAAAAAGGAGTTATTATAAAACATGTTTCCCCTTGTTACCAAAGCCAACCTATAAAAGAATTTCAAAATCAACAGAGTGGTGAGTCATCCAATTTCTAAGGAAATTTCAAGGGGTGGTTTCTTAATATAATAGATCAAATGTTAAAATGATTTGAATTATAAGATACTAAGTTGTATTATCAAAAAGAACAACATGAAACTAATAATGATAAAGCTAAATAAAGAATACATAATATGTAATTAAAAATTGGGCAATTAGAAATATGTATAACATAGAGTATTTGGGGTAACTTTATAGCACAACTGAAATAAACCCTAGGGAAAATATAACACTTTTTGTTACACGAAGTGTAATAAACTCTATTGGAAAAGAATTTTTAAGTGACCAAGATAAAAAATTAAATGACTATGGAAGTCAAAATATGAAGAATTCATAGTATAAAAACCGGGGGAAAGGTCTAAAAGCTGAAGAAACTCTCATTGTTTCACCTTAAATTCAAGCTACAATATTATTCTAAACAAAAAAAATAAAAGGGAAGGATAAGGTTGTCGAATAAATATGTTAGATTCCTTCTATTCTTAGGAACTATGACCCACCCATTCAGTTCCTTGAAAAGATAAACCTAAGAGTAATAATAAGGATGAACATGTTCAATTACTTGGGCTTCTTCCCAAGCTCTTAATGAATATTCTTTTTATACAAGCATTAAATTTTATTCTATAATGTTTTAAATATCTTAATAAATATCTTACAAATAATAAATATTAGGGAGAGTTCACTACATATAGCCTAACTAAAGAGTGTAGTGTTGTTCTACCTAATAAAATCACCCCAATCTTAAGTACCCTGGTATCTTTATCATTCCATAAACCATAGGGAATAGTTGGAAACAAAATTGTCTCTATGATCTATGTGATCATATTAATTTAATACCTTTCTCATTACCTCAATAGTTGAGGTTGGGTGACCTTCAACCTACCAATGGCATCCTATAGTTGGTTCAC
The DNA here is from genome assembly GCA_963277665.1 of Viscum album. NCBI lineage: Eukaryota > Viridiplantae > Streptophyta > Magnoliopsida > Santalales > Viscaceae > Viscum > Viscum album. The sequence continues at coordinate 15,912 of CAUJRU010001649.1, forward strand.
CATTAATTCACACATTCAATATGAATGGTAGATAATCTACTGGTAGGAGTTGGAATGATATTTCTACAAGCTAACTTTCTTTTTTTATACATATATTGTGACCAAGTGGTTCATATAATCCTTAATAGTACTTTATTGTCCACTAGTGAAGCTTTTATAGATGTATCTAAGGTCCAACTAGTGATTAAATTTGGTGAGAAACTTGATGAGTTCAGTGTTTTTAAAAATATTAAATGAAAAACATGTACAAAAAATTGTTCTAAATTGAAGTCCTTATAAGCTAAAAACATGAATTAATATTTATAATGACTTGAAAAAAACCTTTTGCTGATGAAATTAATCTGGAAGTCAAAAATTATCTTTCACACACTGTTGAATCTATTCAAAGTGAGAATCTATAAAATTTTCCAACATTGGATAGCAGCCATGTTTCTGTTATCAACTATCAAGATGGAGATGTATCTTTTGTTTCTGAACATAAATAATTATTTAGATATTTTTAGGATGATACTACTATTAAAAAACTGATGAAAAAATATATTATGTTGAGGTAGATTTGTTAAAATAATTAGATGGGTTTTCTTTAATAAAAGTTTTTGAATTCTAATATGGAAACATTTGAAGGTGATCTATCCAATTTAGACAGTAGTGATGGAATGTTTAAATCTGGAACTGAAATTCAAAATTCTTCCACTTTTCAAAATCTTTATTACAAAATTATTGGAGATATTGGTCCTCCCAGGCCCAAGATCCCTCTTTTAAGTGAAGAAGCACCAAGTTTCAAGCTAAAAATACTCCCATCAAACATGAAATACTCATTTATACGTGAGAATCCAAAAATACCTATAATAATATCTACTAAACAAAAGTATAATAATGAGAAAAAATTATTGGGTGTTCTAAATAAATTCAAAACTATAATAGGATGGTCCATTTCTGATGTAAAATGGGAATAACCACTCATTCTGTATGCACAAGATCCCAGTGGAACCATACCAAAAACCAAGAGTTGAATTTAAAAGGTGATTTAACCTTAATATGAAAGAAGTTTTGAGGGAAGAGGTAATTAAGATGATGTAAACTGGTTTTATATATCCCATTTCTGACATTTATTGGGTCAGTCTAGTCTAAATGGACCAAAAAATGAGGTTTCATAGTTGTAACCAATAAAAATTGAACAAATTCAATCGATAAAAGAAACCAAATTGAGAGTCTACATGATTACAGAAAACTGAATCTATCCACTAGCAAGGATCATTTTCTAATTCTTTTTCATTTTAAATTCTTCAGAGACTTTCTGAAAATGAGTTCTCTTGTTTTCTAGATGGATATTCTTTTTACAACCAGATTTCTATAGCACTAGAGGACCAAGAGAAAACTACATTCACATGCCCATTTTGGATATTTTCCAACTGAAGAACTCATTTTGGATTATATGTTGCATCCACTAAAATTATGAGATGTATGATGGATATATTTTCATACATGATAGAGTAAATTTTTGAGGTATTAATTGATGACTTCACTATTGTGGGTAGCATATTTGAAATATGTCAGGGAAATTTTAAATTAGTTTTAGAGAGATGCTCAAATACAAATGTTGTTTTATGCCAGGATAAATACTATTTTATGGTCACTGTAGGAATTATGCTAGGTTTTATAGTATTTGAGAGGTGTTTAGAGGTTGATACAGATAATATGGATGTTATTTGAAATTTTCCCCCTCCTAAAATGTTCAGGGTGTTAGAATATTCTTACAAAATTTCATCTTTTACCATAGTTTTATAATAAAAATTGAAAGATAACTAATCCTTTGTGTTCCTTTCTATTCTATGATTCATCCTTTCTTTTTAGTAAAACATTTCTTGGAGTAATTTAATTTCATTAATTACAAACTCACTTGATCACTCATTATAACAATACATAATTTTAAATGACCCTTTAAAATAATGTGTGGTGTAAGTTACATGGTTTTTTGGTATGTATTAGGATAGAGAAGATAAAAGAGGTTTCATGACGTTTATTATTCTAGAATATTTATATGTGACGCTTAGAGGAAATACACCACCACATAGAAAGAGTTTTTAGATGTGATTTTTTCTCTTGAAAAATTTAAGGAGTACCTTCAAGGATCCAAATTCATAACTTTTACAAATCATTAAAATTTAATGTATTTTTTCAAAGAAGGAGGACAAACCAAAATTCATTATGTGGATTCTATTGTTACCATAGTCTGATATGGATATTATAGACAATGAGAGAACTGAAAATGTAATTTCATATCATTTTTATAGGTTTCCAATACCCTATGTAAAGATCCAAGGGAGATTAATTCTTGTTTTCTTAATAAGAAGTTACTCACTATCTCGGTTAAACAGTCTACCTGGTTTGATGACATTGCAAATTTTTTGGTTTCAAGTGTGATTCCTAAGGATTTATCAAAAAATAAAAGTCATAAGTTCATTTCAATAATTAATTACTATCATTCAGATAGACAATTTTACTTTGGGATATGTTCATATGGGATTCGGATAAAGCATGTTGTAGAAGAGGAAATGCTTCTAATTCATGAAAGTTTTCACTTATCACCTTTGGGTGGCCATCATATAAAAGAGAAGACATCCAAAAAAGTCCCTCATGTCAGATTTTACTGGAATACCTTATTCAAGGATGATTAAATTTTTGGGGTGGAGTGTGATAGTTTCCAAAGTCTAGGGAATGTTTGAAGAAAACAGGTTCTTCCACTACAAAATATTTCACTTTTTCCAACGGGGGCATATCTGTTGGTAAAAGTGAATTTTATGTTGGTAAAAAAGTTTACCGATATATATGTCCCAATCACTAAACTATTGGAAAAAATATATAACTAAATGTTTTTACAGATAAAATAGTTTTGTTGAAATTATAATAACACAAACATATATTATATATGTTGGTTGAAATATTTAGTAGTAGGTTCTGGTGACAAATTTATCTGTTGGTAATAAAATTATCAATATGTAAAAAAGAATTATAAATTACATTTAAATAAAAATTATAAATTTTTATTTCCACTAAAATTTCAAATTATATTTATTATTTTATCATATATAATACATATGTCTTAATTATTAAACAAAAGATGATTTTAAAACATTTTTAAAATTAGACAAAAAATAAATATATTAATATTAAAATTTATTACAAATAGAACTAGTAGGATCCCCACCAGGATTGTTCCACAATTCTATTGCTAGAAAACCCTGACCCCCCCCCCCATATTGATCTACAATTCTATCACTCGACAACTGTAACACCCACTCGCACCCAATAGCAGCTTTATCCCATCATCGCCAATGACTCCATCACCAGCAGCTCCAGACCATCCATGCCATCTCCAGCCCAAACCCATCCATTTTTGCTTCAGCCCCGTCAATTCTAGCTCCATCCCCATCCATGCCATCACTAGTCCATTCTAACTCATCTAGATCTAATCCCATCCATGTCATTTCTTGTCTATGCTAGCTAAATCCTCATCCCATTCATTCCAACTCCAGTTTATGCCATCTCCATCTCCAGTCCCATCCATGTCAGCTCAAGTCTATACACAAAAAGATTATCAAATAGAAGATCAAATACATCATATGAAATAGACGTAGGTACATAGGTAAGTAACAAAAATATAACAACACCATAGGGATAAAGGTAGTACCGACACAACAAGAATAAACATTTGTGTTAAACTTTCTACATTTGTGTTGAACTTCCATTTGACTTTTAACAAAGGAAGTACCTACACAATAAGGAAATAAATTTTCAAAGAAATCTTTTTATTGCCATTAGTTTTGAAATAATAACGTTTAAAGTACCCATAATGTTAGATTTTTCTATTTAGTGGGCCTAACAATATCAATAACCCACCTTCCAGTAATCATCTCCAAGAACATGACACCAAATCTGTACACATCTTATTTGGTAGTCAATTGGTCATCCCATGAATACTTAGGAGAACATTATTTATAGGTCACCATCAATAAAATTATTGAAGATGTTTCATGGTAATATACTTGAGGTATCCACCTAGATTCTAGGGAACTAAATTTGATTCCCCTCTATTCTATTTTATACCCCCTATGGGGGGAACCTTCTTCCTCTACTGGTACTTTGTTCTCCTAAATACTATTATTATCATGTTATTTTTACTTAATCAATTTCATTTTATCCTAATGATTTATCTTCTTTTAATTTCCATGCTAATTCCATCAACCAAATTTATCAAATATTAAAAGAAACAAATTATTGATTTCTAAATGAATGTTCAAAAAAATTTGACTATATCAAAACTATGAATAAATTAATAGTAGGAAAAACACATTAGAGTATCAAACCATGATCCAAATCACCACCATTAAATATTTAATGGAATTAGAAATCATCAAGATCCATGAAGAAGAACCATTTGTAGAAAAATCCTATATGTAGCTGCTAGAAAGTAGTAGGTTGAAGTTGAACCAACTTGAGTAAGAGCTGCAATGTGTTTATCAGTAGGGAATATTTTTTTCTAGTATCAGTTGTGATCAAACCCATTAAATGACTATAAATGGTATCGATGCATACTTCAGACACATGAAATTTTTATCTAGCATTGGGTTAGGAAAAAAGTTCCAGGTATCTATTTTGAAAACGTATATTGGATTATGTGCTCATATAACATCCATCCCCTTCCCTAAGGGGGAAATCCATCCCTCCCTCTCATGATGTAACATCTATGAGCTACTCTCTCCTCAGTGGGTGTGATTTTAATCAACTTATGAATTAAATTTGGTTGTTAGAATATCTATCATTCAATTCAATATTTCAAGGAAAATGGATCATGGAAGGGAGAAGTGTGTGCTTACTACTGATCTCATGTGTCACCATGCCTTCAAGGCAGGCAGTGAGGCTTAGTACATGTTATTTTTTGATTAATTTAACATGTTTTATGGATTGTGAAAACATGGTTTATAATACCATAATATTGGTAAAATATCCATGAATATGGGGACTTTTTAGTGATTCAAAACCAGTGAATATTTTGGTGTAAAACTAACTAGGTATGCTGTAAACTAAGCTCTTATTTTTTAGAACATGTACTAATCTTACAAATTTAATTATAATATAAATAATTCTTGTGATAATGAGTGTTTTTTGAAGAATAAGTAGCTAACTGGTTAGATTCAAATAGTTAAAATCCATCACCCTCCTCAGTAATGTATGCATAACTCCCTTGAAAAAATGGTTAACCTAGCCACTACAATGCCAAAAAAACAAGCCTAGTAATCAAAGAAAAGACAAGAATACTGATAATGGGTGGTCACAAAACTCATTAGACAATTAATCATGAGGATACCATCAACTAGAACCTGAATATAAATTCAGACTTCTATAAATCAATATCTTATTCACATTCCCTATCAGCAATGATTATGAGAATATGAAAATAGATACTAGATTTGAGATAGTATTTAATTAAAACACTATAATTGATAAAAGATTCTATATTTCACAAATCGGTTGTCTGTGCAATAAGAAGACTCCATGCCATGTGTGCATAGATTTCATATATAACACTTTGTTCTATATTTATACCAAATAATATTGTTAATTAAGAGATAGAGTTTATAGAAGGAATATATAATACTTTCTGTAATATTTATAACAAATAACAATATGCACATACCTACAAATATTCCCTTCCACAAAATAATTGTTCTATACATTTTAGTTACTATTATAAAATTTAACTAGTGAACATTTTAGTATTTCATTGGTTTTATATATAAGGTTAAATGATTAATTAGGAGAGAGATAGGTACATGTACCTCTTTTTGGTTGGACTTTCCTTCTACTTTCTACTTGAAAAATACATATCAAGATTGATTGATCCAACTAATAAAATGTCCAAGTATAGGTTCAACAAGAATCTTCATGTGGTTAGGACATCCAGTCATTCATTGTATCATACCTCTACTTACAAAGCTAGTAATGCTCCATCACAACCCAGACAATATTGGCCCATACATCGACGCTCATGTTATCCCCACAATAGTAATAAACCCAGCGCTAGTAGTACTTCTCTTGACTCTAGTATTTTCCCATGATTCCACTACCAAACCCCCGGTTCTTCCACATTAGTACCTGGTGGAAAAATATAAATTTAATGCACTCAAAAGAGTGAAAATATCCAAGATTCAATAGTATTTGTATTAATATTTTTGAATTCCAAAAATATGCAACAATAAATTTTAATAATTTATATTATTAAAGTCAAAATAAATTTTGATGATTCATACTTACAGTCTGAGACATTTATACACATTTTTTATGTAGGAGGAAGACGACGCACTTGTTGGCCCAAACATGGTCTTAAAATCGTGGTATTTTGAGTTTGAGTCCATGGTATTGGGCCTTGAAAATTTTGAACCTGGTCAATGTCGATTGGGTGTGGAACATGGAAACTTGGCATGTTGATTATAAAGGGATTCACTGAGGATCTCAAGGGAAAGCATGGGCCTGTGATATTCAGCTTCAAAATTGGTCTTGTAAACAGAAATGAGAATAAAAATCAGTTTAAGATAGAAATAATTTTAGTGTTCCATTGATATTTCACTATTTCAAATTGAGGTAGTGCAGATCCAGGTATTCTTGAATTGGATTCAGGGTGGGTGGAGTGGTCCTTGATTCGGGTGCATCTCCTTAAATCAAAATTAATTCAAGTTCATTGAGGCATATCTATTCATTAAAAATTGGTTTGAGTGTGGTACAAAGTTTTGGTAACTTGGACTTCATAGTTGAGTGTAGAGGAGGGCTGAAATGATGTGTTCCTATTTTCTATCATAAAAAAATACAGTAAGAGTAATAGATTAATTAGCATTTTATAGTAAAAAGTATAAATATTCTATACTCCATATTGTATATCATGTATATGTATCTTACATGGAGAATAAAATACATATTTCATGGTGAGAATACAGATAACCTATAATCTACATTGAATATTCAAAATACTTACCAAATGTAGAATTGATTTTGATTTCCCTCTATCATTATTCAATATGCAAAAGAACTTCAATATCAAAAAACAATTATATGAAATGGAATCTAATCATGGGGAATCCAAAAAATATAGACTCTATTTACCCAAGAAGAGAGAGTATAGAGACATGTATAAAATATCAACCATCATAAAAGTCATTCAGTTCTTATGCATTCACAGTTTACAAACTACCATCAAGGAATGAAACTCCATCCATCAAGATGATTATTTTTATAGAACATATCAAAAAATAAGAAAAATGAAACATCCAGCCTACCACCCCACACCTTTACTATATGAAGTAGTTAATGGAACCAAACATTGAACCTAATAATTGTATTTAAAGAATAATGGAATACAATAAAAAAAGGTTTCATAAGAAACTCTTTCAAAGAGGACATTTAATGACCAGGAATGAAAACCTCAAATTTCTGCAAATCAAAAAAAATTGTATATAAAGAAAAACTAAAGAGACTCTTCACCATCATTTTCTCAATAAATACCATCAAATCTATCAACTTCACAATAATTTTCATCATCATTATGTAGTATTTGACTCGCATACCCCACTTAAAAAAATACAATGTGAAAAATTACATTCACTCTATAAGAATGTGATAAACACTAGCTTAGACAAGGTTGGGTCAAACCAACATTACAAGAAAAAAAATTAAAAAACATATTTGAAGAAAAAATAAACATATAAGCATAAATACATGGTGTGGTATAGGAACTTCTACTAAATCTGAAAAATGTGATATTGGTCCAACAACTTCATCATGTTTCTTCTATATTTTTTGAACTTTTTCCTCACTCTTAATACATCTTGTTCACTCTTCCTATAATGCACTTCTCTTTTTAAGAGAATGTGGATGCTTAGCACCCAAAACAAAACATTCTAAATATCCATTTTTATCCTATTCTATATTTTTTTGGTAATCTCATTTGTTTTAATATTAAAGGTGTTCTCTAGAAGATATGATAACTCATTTTCAATTGATTTCTATAAAAAATCATTAATTTATGTAAAAATAATTCAATATTTAATATACATAATATTTTTTACGGTGCTAACACAAGCCAAAAACTACCTTAACTAAGGTAGAAGTGTCATCATGTTTTGAACCTTTTTTAGGTTCATGGATTTTGATCCATATTTGAAGATTATCCATCTCTTTAACTTATTTTTCCTAAAAAAATATATGATAAAATAAAATAAATAATATAATAAAATTAAACAATATCAAAGAGTGGATAAAAAATTAATACCTTAATATCATCATGTATACGTGAAACACTATTTATCCCTACATAATGCGGCATTTTCAAACAAGAATGATTTTCTATAACCCTCTTAGTTCTTTCATAAAAAAAATCAAATTATATTGGGATGAAACATATTTTTTTAATCTTAATTAATGATTATTCAAAACCTGTAATATATAATAGTAATTTAGTATGGTTTAAATAAATAAATTATGGACAAAATATTACTTTTCTTGCAAAATATTCCAAAAACTCCACCAAATTATCCATGTGTCTTCATGAATGTGTTTTGGCCTTTTTTCATAGCCTCATTATGTGTTCGTCTATCAAAATAAGTTACCTTTAACTCATATTTGTGGGATCTCCATGCAACACTGATTTTCTTCATTCCCCAATGATATTTTTCGTGCCCTTTAGGGAAGTAATATGATAACTAAAACATAAAACAAATGACATCATGTTTATAAAAAATATATTATTAAAATAAAAATAACAATAACTAAATATATACCTTAATTTCATCCCATATATTGTCTTTTTTAATATATACAAATCTCAAATCACAAAAATCTAATAGTAATCACCCTGTATCACGAGCCAAACAACTGATGAGTGAAGATAATTTTCTTGTTGAATTTCCAAATGGTTTAAGCAAGTTGTAGAAATCTATAAAAACACACTCTGAAAAAAAATAGTCTTGCTAAATCCATGAAAATTTTCATTTATCTCATGACATGACCAAGATCTCCTTATGCTCGTAGGTGCATGATGAGTAACACTTGATTTTTGAGTCAATTCAACTATTATTACTTCAGCATTCGAAACTGATGATTAAATTATTCCACCATTTTTATTATTTTCAACTTGATGAGGTTTTATCCCTTTAAATAAAATCCAATTTTAAAATATGTATCAACACATAAATCGATATAAGAAAATAAATAATTTTCATAAATAATGGAAAGCCACATACCAACAATCTGAGTTTATTCACTTCGATGTTCTAATATATAAATAAAAACATTCATTGTATAATTAAATTAATAATAAAATAATTTACATCATAAATTTCATTAACTTACCCATTCATGTAAATGACATGCACCACTTATTCAAGGACATCTCTTCAGTTTTGTTTGGTTTTATCCTTTCATGCACTATTTAGAACAATTATAAGAAATAAAAAATTATAATTTATATAATGAAAGCCAAAAGAATATCATATAAATATTACTGGTAAATAATAAGAAACTTAAATTTTGAATCATACATTTCATCTTCAACTATCAATGACTTTAAATGTTTTCTTCGGAGGAAATGGAATGGTTCTCTTTTGAAAATAAAGAATGTATAAATGGATTCTTTTATATCACTTGTCTATTTTTTCTAGAACGTGGGGCTTAAAATTTCTACAAAGAAGAAAGAAAATGTTATGAATAAAAAAAATAAAAAATTTAAGCAAAATAAATAAGGTGTAAATTTAAATAAAATTCAAAAATTAATACCGTTAATTGATCTCTTGAAACCAGATTTTTCTTGATTGAAGAGTTCTCAATGCATGTCATCTCAAATATATTTATGAAATAAAATAATGAAAATACCAAATAATCATATACAAGTGTCAAATATAAAGTAAAATTTCAAAAAAATCAAATAAAAATATTTAAAACCCAAAAATAAATAAATTATAAATTGACAATAAAAAATCTAATAATCATAATCATGAATCATGTAATTATCATGATCATAGTCACAAACATCATGTTTTTTTATTTCATTATCAATCTAATCACGTATTCATGTCATCCTTCAATGAAATCAAGTGAAAGATAATCATTTGAAACTTCTTCCTCATCCTATATTGCATAATTTTCCACATCGACATCAGATGAAAAGTAGGTTTATAAGACATAAACTCCATGTATGAAATATTCCACCATTTTAAATAATTCTCTTGGTTTAGTGATGGATTAAACATGATAAATTTTCACTTTAGATTCATCCATATATTAAACATGTAAGGATTTAGATGCAAGTACAAAGGCATCATCAATTTTAATATTCCTTTTAAGGTTGATGAGAGTCAATCCAAATTTATCTTCTTTGATTCCATCAATGTGATTTTACCAATCACAACGAAAAAAACTAACACTATTTTTAAATAGATAAGTCAACACAATAATTTATTCAACAAACCATAATATGATACATTACCTATATTTTTTTTTACACTCATAATAACACATCAATTTTGGGTCTCACTCCTCTTATCAATAGATTTTACACACCACTGATAACTATTGCAAGTGGCTTTGTTTATTGTTATAATCCACGTGTTAGGAAACTGACTTAAATGTGTTGAATCAATTACTATAGAAGTGTTATAAGGTAGAAAAGTAAAAACCTGAATAATTAATGAAAATAGAAATGTTATAAATAAAAGAAACATAAAATTTTAAATTCATATTATGATATAAAACACACATTATCATCTAACCATTTATAAAACTCATTTTTATAGAGTTCATCAATTATTTCTGGTCTTTGTTGATATTTTCTATAGAAAATTTCATAGTACTCCCAGCAAAACAATAATAAGGTAATAATTTTAAAAATAATTAAAATATAAAAAAATATGGGTATTTATTTCACCGTACATATACTTGAACTTCGCAATATTTTACCAAAACATAATTATGTGCTTGTAATATCGTTAAAATGTCAGGTTGGATATCTCTTTTTTGGACATTTCATAACATTTTAAAGAGAATATGGATAACCCTTTACAAGTTTCATCACCTTCACCATCAGTTTTTTATAGATATATTTTCTAGCATTTTAATTTAATACAAATATCATGAACAAAATGTCATACACTCTTCAAAAATGTATCCTTCATTAATTGATCTGTCTAGGAGACTTTTGTTACAAACATACATTTTCAATATTCAGAAAATCTATTAACCAATCAATAAAAATAATATCAATAAATGTATACAAAAGTTAAAAAATGAAAATGTAGTTTTTGTACCTCTCAATTGGATACATCCAACGATAATAAATCTCTCCAACAATCATGGCTTCTTATTATAAATGAATTACTAATTGTACCATGATATCAAAAATTAAAGTAGGAAGTTGTACTCCAAATGACAAAGTATGGTAGCATTTTGATGTTGTAACCTCTAAACATCTTCACATGTTTCCACTTTTGAGCATAAAGCCTTAAAAAGGTTACTTAGATCGATCAACACTACACTTACCTCCCTATTTTTTATTTTCGTTAGAGCCAATGGATACGGATGATGCATTAAAACATTGTGTTAATGACTTTGTAAAACAAAAAAACCATCAATTGTTTTTTTCTTAATATTTCAAGAATACCCATTTGGAACATTGATAGAGGCCAATATAGTTAACATTTTAGCTTTTTCTTTATCTATTAATGTAAATCACACTACAGGTAGATATGATCAAGCATGATCCTTATATGGGTGAAGATCATGTCTTACATTTAAATCTACCAAGTCAAGTTGATATTGCAAAGTATCTTTAGTTTTACCGTAAATGTAAAAAATTGTTCCAATCAAACTTTCAGAGAAATTTTTTCTACTTTCGTAACATCCAAATTGTGGTGTAGAAGAAGATTCTCCCAATATAATATTTGAAATAAAATACTTTTCTTTTTCCAAGGAGCATCATCATCTCACTTTTGTTTGGTATGTCTTTGAGTCTCGTTATTTTTTCCATTTATGACATCCAATCCATTCATCCAGTTAAACAATTGTAATACATTACAAGATTTAGGCAGTATCCTTGTTTCTATTTCCCCATTAAATGACTTTTTATTTCCAAAAAAATTACTCAGATCTAAGAAGCATCGTTGGTCTATGTAATACATTCTCTTATTTTTTTTCTCAAGTACAATGAACATGTTTCAACATTGCAACATGGACATGAATTTTTACTATTGATCTGCCAACCTGATAGATTACCATATCTAGTAAAGTCATTAATTGTACACAATAATGTTACTTTTAATAGAAAGAACTTTTTTTATGCATTAAATGTTTCAATACCGAACTCCCATAATACGTTCTGCTCATCAATTAAACGATCTAAAAATAAATTTATATCATTTCCAGGTGACTTAAGGCCAGGTATCAATAATTAAATAATAACATATGATGGATTTATACATAACCATAGAGGAAATTTATAGATCATCATCATAAATTCCATATACAATATTGACAAGACATCATTCCAAATGGATTAAACCCATCACTTTCCAAGCTTAAGCTAAAATTTCTTGCATAACTTGAAAACTAAGGATACATATCATTAAAATATTTCCAAAAAATATATCATTTGGGTTCCTTAACTTACCATCTTTAACTTGATCATGCTTGTTCCATGTTATGATAGGTTTCATCTTATATGATATAAATATACTTTTATGCATGGGTATCAGTAGGATGTGACGCAAAACCTTCATTGGTACTTTTTTACCATTTTTAAATTTCTTAATACTTCCATAATCATCATTTTTTCATCTCAAAGAACCTAAATTTTGGAAATTACCATGGCAATGTTTTTCCTTAAGAAAAAGAACGCAATCATTTAGGCATGCATCAATCTTATTATAATAATGATCAAGTTTCATGATAATCCCTTTCACCTTTATAAATAAGTTAGGTAACGATGAATCATTGGGAAGAGCTCTCTTAAACTATTTTGTAAGTGCATCAATTTCCACGTTAGCGATACCATGTAAACATTTTAGATGGTAAAATTCAACAATAGAAGATAATTTTGAAAATTCTTCACATCCATGGTATAATTGATTCCTAGAATCTTCAACCAATTTAAAAATTGTTTGTTCCTAATTATAACAACATGATGAGGTGTTGTTTGGTTTCTCAAATTCGAAGGCATACCCCAACATGTCAATAAAATCATCTTCAAAATAAATATCATGTTCAACACTAAAAAATTATTATCACCATTGAACTTAAACACCCCATGATAATTTCAAATTCATTTTTGATAATGGGAGTCCATTTATTTAATAATTATATGAAGTTTCACAACATCTTGATACAAATAATGTTGATTATAATAGCTTTAACATGTACACACAATCATCTTATCCTTTTCCAAAGTTTCAAAAGAAATAACAAGGAATAAATCTCTACCAATTAAATAATCTTTAGATGTTCTCTTTAACTTCACCAAACTCTTATCACTAATTATATTCAATATAAAAGTTCCTATATATTATTCAATTTTCAATGTAATTAAACACAATAAACAAACAATTTTTGTCGAAATTGTATTAAAATTTAATATAGATTATATAATTAATTAACATGGAAACAAAAACAATAAACTTCAAACCATAGGAGACAATAAACTAAAATTGAATAATTTTTCATTTGATTCATTATATTTTTTGGGGAAATAGAATAAAATAATATCTAAAATAAAAATTTCATATATTGCATCATAATATGGGATGATAGGGGAGTATTAGAGGAATACTTACACAAATAAAGAAGAGTCTATGAAACAAATAAAATACTCAATAAATCTTAGGAGAAGGGAAGTGGATACCGAGCAACAGAAATCAAAGAATTAGAGTTTTCATGGTACATTATAGGGTATCAAACTTGATTATGGGGTGGGAACATCTGCCCTGAAGATTGGGGAAAGACATATGTGTGGGAGGGATTTTTTGGGTGGATTAAAGATTTCACGTGAAACGGGAAAGATGAGTTGGGATCCTCCAATGCTGAATATTTTTTAACTCATGGATCAAGCATACGTGTGGGAGAATTTTCTTTGAGCAGTGATTTAGAGGAAATTATTGGTGAGCGGTCTAGGGTGTCATCTACCGGAGCGTGGATGACATCTATAGGAGTGAGGGATACGTGTATGGGGGCGGCATTAGGTCTGGGTAGATATGTTTATAAACATATCATATCTTAACAAATAAATTAAATATATAAAAATATCAAATAGTATTTAATATTTTAAATAAAAAAATAAGATTAATATATGTATATAGAAAAATTATTAATTGTGTAATATTAAGTATATATAATATATAATAATGTATTATATAAAAAATTAAACATGTAAATACCCATTACTAATTACTTAATATATTTTTATATAATGATATAAAAAATAATAAAAAATATTATTTTTTCTTTATAATATAAAATAAATTTTCAATATATGAATATCAATTATTGATTACTTATATTTCAATTATGTTTATTATTTTTTTATCAATTGTTGTGTTTTTATTTATATAAGAGATGTTTTAAATAAAAAATTTAAAATTGAATATTGACCTTGGTAATAAAAATAATAATCTATATAAAAAATTGGATTCTATTAATTAGTTATTAGCATTGAATTATTTATTGTAATATATTTTATAGATGATAAAATCATTGTTGGTAATGGTAATTATTAATAATATATTTAAGTATTGGTAAAAAAATATTGGAATTACTATGTTAATGCAACATATTTTATGATTGGAAAAAGATCAATTGGTGTTAAATGTTCAATACCAATAGATATATTTACTGGTAAAAAAAGTGTTGGTATTTAAAATTAATACCAATAAAACTTAATATCTGATGGAATTGCTCATTTTTACTAGTAGAAACATTGTCTATCAATATATTTCTATTTTTATAAGACATTTTTTGTAGTGTTCTTGGGAAAGGTATTATGGAAATATAGATTTTATATTTTTGGGGTTTGGATTTTAAATGAACATTTCCATCTTCTTATAGGAATGAGTATATCTTGGTGGTTGTAGATTATGCATCAAAGCATATTTAAGTAGTGGCAGTCCCAATTAATTAATCTAATAGTGTTATCAAATTCATCAATAAGAATATATTTTCTAGATTCATGGTTCCTAAAGATTTTATAACTAATAATAGAACTTACTTTAAAAATGTAATATTTCGAATCTCTGATGGAGAAATATGGTTATCTTAAAAAATTTGGAACTCCTAACCATCCATAATCTAGTGGACAAGCGTAAATTTCAAAAAGGGAGTTCAAAAAAGTTTTATTGAAAATTTTATCTTATTCTAGAGAGGATTGGTCCTCATAATTAGATGAAGATCTATGCGACTATAAATCTGCATTCAAACCCCCAATTAGAATGTATCCATATAGGCTATCATTTGGTAAATTCTACAATTTACCTGTGGAGTTACAAAACAATTAATATAAGGCTATAAAGGTTTTAAACTTTAATTTTAAGACTGATGGAGAGAGGATGATACTATATCATTGTAAGCTGGATAAGATAAGAAGAGGGTGTTATGATAATTATAGGATTTAAAAAGAGAGGGAAAGTTTTTTCATGGTTCTGCCATTCAAAATAGAATATGTAAATCGTAACATAAGGTCCACCTCTTTAATTACATACTTAAGATCTTTCCTGGTAAATGGAAATCTAAGTTTTTTGGACCCTTTACTATTCTGAGAGTGATGAATAATGGATATTTTTAAATTTTTAGTGAAGAAAATAGTCCAATGTTCATAAATGGTCAAAGAATCAAAAATTAATTTGAAGGGTAACTAAAGGTATTAGCTTACATGTTTGTGGTATAAAACTAATTTTATATAATTTATCACTACTGACTTTAAAATCAATGCTTCTTGGGAGTCAATCCATGGTCTTTCTTTGTTTTTATTCTTAAGAATAAAGTGTTGATATTTAAATATCTTCAGCTCTCTTTTTTTATCAGATTTATATTCTTGATCATTACGACCTTCCTTATTAAAAAACCTGCTAATGAGGCACTAACAGAAGAGAAAGTTTTCCATTTATTATCAAATCATAATAATCTTCATACTTAGACATTATTGGATAATAACTCCCTACACCCCTCCTCTGGTATTTAATTATATTTAATCTTAATATGTTTAATTATTGTTTAAATATTTTCCATTTTGAATTAACTTAATAAGAATAAACTAGAGGATTTTACTCAAAGAAAAGAGAGAATAATAAATTTTTAATTTAATAAAATGAAAGAGATTCATTAATCAGGTGAGTTCTTTATTTTAACTAATATTTTTATTCTCTTATTTATTAATTCTTTGATTCCATGACGGTACTAAAAATTGTACTTCAATTATTTTAAATTTGTTCACAATGTTAAATTAAGTGTGGGATAGTAATAAATTGGGTTCTTTGTGTTTGAGTGAATGATTTTTTTTAATTGGGTGATTAGTATACTATTTAACATACTGTTAAAATTATAATTAAATTAAATTTTCAAATTTTTTGGATAACCTATTTACTTTTTACTCAATCACTTTCTTTATAATTTTTTAATTCTATTAAAATGATTATAGTTTTTTATTAAAATATTTTACTTATATTTTATTATAAAAAAACATTTTGTTTAAATTTCTTGTGACAATTAAACCATTTCATTTTACCACTTAATTGAAAATATGTTTTGAATCAAAATGATTAATTTTTTTCAATCACCATGTGATTTACCATTGAGAACAAAGTTGATTTGCACGTTTGGGGTAAAGGTTATTATTTAATGAACTAAATTGTTCTATAATGTGAAGATCATTATAACCCCTTTATTTTTATTTTTTTTGAATTTGTGAGTTTTTCATTATTTTATTTAAATTTATAGTGGGTAAAAAAAATTCTTGAGTTTGAGGATTTTGATACAACTTTTAGGAATTTAATTTCTATTACTCTGTGGATTTTATTCAACACGTCATTTTTATATCCCTTTTGAAAAAAAAATGATAATATTTTGGATGAATTTTTTATGATTTTTAATGGATTTTAAGTTTATAATTATAATTAAACTCATAAGATATAAATCCATATGGACTATGAAATGAACAACCTAATCAAAGTTGAGCCTTTAATATTTAATTCTTTAATTAATTAAGTTTATAGATGAGTTATTCTATTTATTAAAATTTCTTATCCAAAAAGAGTGTCTATATATTATGCCTTTTAATTATGTGAGTCCGGTCACCTGTAGGTAAAGTAAATATTTCACTTCTAATGAGATTAAAATTCATGTTTTTTTAATTCTTTTCAAAAATTTCAGTTTCATTCATTTTTCTAAAACAAAAAAATCAACTTCTCACTGAATTTGAATAATTTTAAAGGGAAATCACATTTCTAACTTGACAGAGTTGATGGGGGAAATTTTTTTGAAACACTAATTCATTGTGAAATTTCAGTTTATCAATTTTAGGATTTCATAATTTTCAATAAAATGGAATATGTAATTTCTTGAGAACAAGAAATTATTAAATGTTGGGAAATTTGATGTCTCTCTTATTTAATGTTGTTTTCCACACCATATTTATTGTTTTTAATATATTTTTAATACTATAAAACTTATTTAATTGGTTAATTATATATTTATAATTTATTTTTTATCAATGATTAAATTGTTAATTATTTTTCTAAATTTATTAAATTTATATTGTAAATATTTTGAAAATGTTTTCAATTGTTTATTTTTTTTGTTTATTAATTTTTCTCAATGAATTAATATTCTGTTTTATAATTTTATATTTTTAATTAATGAATTATATTTCTTTTCATAGTTTATGTTAATAATAAAAAAATTTATTTTATCTTTTTCATTTTAAACATATTCTATTTCATATGTTTATTTATAATTATTATTTGTTTTCTTTTTCTACTTTGAATTCCTCCTTTTTTTCTTTGAATGATGCAGAAAAATGATAATCATCTGTATATGTGAGTTTCTAACACTACCAATCCAAGTAATATAAAATCATATTCACTACCAAAAAGAAATTATGGTAGTTATTTCTAAAATAATTTTCATCCACGAAAGATAATATCTTGCGCTAATGAATTTTTGAATGATAAATCAAATTATCCGAGGGTCAGATATATTAATTATCTAACATAATATGTGTAAGAGAATTTATTCTTCCAAATCTATAAGCTATAATTAGTTGATGTCAAAGGAATCAAGGTTCACGATTTTATTGAATCTGGAGATAGAACTCCCTTCATATGGACCATTCAACTGAAATCAGTGAGATCCTGATCTATTTCCTTAAGAGGGAAGATGTTTTAAACCTTTGATGCAGCTCTTAAAAGGATAACATCCCACTTCCATTGATTGAAGGGAACTAGAGGTCGATGATTATTAGGATACCAGAGATTGAGACTGATTCGGCTGAGATCAAGATGTGTGTCTCTCATTCGCGGGTCATCTTGAGCTTTCAAGGGAAGATTAAGATCATTTCCAAAGTAAAGATGAATATCAAGGATGCAAATATTAAAAAAAATCCAATGGATCTACTTAAATTGCTTGAGGATTAAGGTAATGAACTGGGATGACTGATGCTGGTGATCTGGGATAAAAGAGATTTGGTCATGTTTTGTGGAAATATCAAATCATTCTGAATGAATTAAATGTTGAGACTGTAAATTATTATCCCATTGTGTAGAAATAACCATGAGATAAAATAATGTGAAATATTTGGAAATAAAATGGACACCATATGTAACTTAAAAAACCCAAAATTAAAGGGGTTGAAAACCATTTTCAAATAGAAGGATAATTATGGGTAAAAGTTGTTACACACTCCCTCACTATTACAAAGAGAAAACTCTCTTAAATATCTCTCTTGAATAGGTGGGTAAATCACCTCACGAAATACCTCCTATACTGAAAGGAGATGATGTTACTGATTGTGAGTGCTAAATTCAGGGGAACCCACTACCTTTTATATGAAATCTTCACCCCCTAGCTCCTCCCATGATGCCTGTTTAGTGGGATTTGTCCACCCACCTTATCTACCCAACTACCTTCCACCCTTGAAAAAATGAGGGGAGATACCATCTTTGAAAAAAATATCTGCTGACATATCTCCCACTTGTGCATTAGATTGAGAAACAACCACATCTTCACATCCTTTCAATCTGCCAAACCAGGATGTTCATGTCTTTGAAAGCCTGATCGAGGATATGCACCATCTATACTTATCAGATTCAACTATTGTCATTAGGAAATCTTCTAGATTTTCTTTAGTGTGAATTTTATGCATGTACACACTTCATTATTCCACAACATCTCAGACAAAGTGATATTGTACCCCAATTTTCTTCATCCTGGAATGAAAAGGATTGATTCCTTGTAATTTTTATGGCACTCTAACTATCAAAAAACAATAGAATCGACTTCTGTCTATACCCAATCTCCTACAAAAACATTCTCCTCCAAATATCTTCTTTTCAAACCGGTGTAGATTCCATGTACTCTACCTCTATCATGGATAAATCCAAAAAAGAATGTAACATAGAAATCCAACTGATATCTCCTCCTGCAAGAGTTAACATATAACCAGTAATGGATTTAATTTGGTCAGAATCACATACAAAATTTGAATCAACATATCCTATTATAGTTAAATTTTATCCTCTATAATATAATATATAATTTTATCTCTTCTTGATGTATCTCAGGATCCTCTTTACTGTTCTCCAATGCTCCCATCCAGGATTCTTCATATATTGACTAACAGATCCTATTGCATGTGACATTTCTAGTCTAGTAAAAACCAAATTGAACATCAGACTTTCCGTTACTGATTCATACAGTACTTGAGACATCTCAATCTTGTTTCCTTCATTTTTAGGACTCATCATTGAGAATAACTTGAAATTAACAAGAAATTCGGTAGATATTGTCTTATAGTCTTGTATGTTGAAGTGTTTCAAGACTCTCTGTAAGTAATTTTTCTATGGTAGCCAAATATTCCCAATTTTTTTATCTTAGTAAATTTTCAACCCAACAATCTTATTTGTTCGTTTCAATTCTTTAATATAAAACTCCCTAAACAATTGTGCCTTCATCTCCTAGATCTAATCATTTTTGGGGCATGTAGCCAACTTGTCATCCACATACTACAAAAGAATGATTAAATAATTTCCATTCAAACCCTTGAATTATGCACAAGGATCAGAACAAAGTCTGGTGTATCCAAGGATCATGATATAAGAATCAAATCTCTTCTAGCAACACCTCGGTGCTTGTTTAATACTGTATATAGATTTGTTCAACTTGAAAACAAAGTTCTCTTTTACTTATTCTGAAAAACCTTTTTATAGGAGCATATATATCTATTCATAAATATTACCATAGAGGAAATATGTATTCATATCCAACTACTCTAGATATAAGCTGTATGTACCAAACTTTTCCAGAACTATCTGAACAGTCCTCTATCTAACAATAGGATAAAAAATTTCTTTAAAATCAATACCTTCATTCTGAGCATATCCAATGATCACCAGTTGTGAATGATATCATTCCACCTAGACATTTTCATTTATCTTGATCATAAAGACCCATTTGTTGCTGATAGACTTCTTTTCATGAGGTAATGGAACAACATCCAAAGTATTATTGTTATGTAGGGATTTAAGTTCCACCTACACTGCTCCCATCCATGAGGATACATATGGACTCTGGGTCACCTCTACAAAAGAAGATGGATCTCTATCCTCCATTGTAACGCCCCGACCCCATCTACCCAGAGTCGGTGCATTATTACATAACATTGGCATGATCACAAGAAAGATCAAATCTCGAAAGACCGATTGGTTTAGTAGCCTTGGAAACACTAGATATATTCATAGGTTTTACATTACATCATAAAATGAAAAACTACTACAACAACATAAAGTCTCCATAATCCACACTCATATCCCCACATAATATCCCTGCAGGTCATTCATAATTTACTTCTTCACTTCCTGGGAAAAATAAAA
Source organism: Viscum album (assembly GCA_963277665.1). Taxonomy (NCBI): domain Eukaryota; kingdom Viridiplantae; phylum Streptophyta; class Magnoliopsida; order Santalales; family Viscaceae; genus Viscum; species Viscum album. Next base: position 37,079 of record CAUJRU010001649.1, read on the forward strand.
CATATAAAAGGGGTGAGCTCAAATGCCCAGTAAGGATAACAAAATAGCGGAAACTTTCATAAATAAGAATAAACTTTTAAGGCAATGTATAACTAAAACAAAAGCCTTTAAAACATGAACTTTCAACATGGTATGGCATAAATAAAATGAAATAATGCCATTTACTTATTCACATGGATATTCTACTAATCTAATAATCACATGAAAAAATCAATAACCACTTTCATAATGTTGGAATGCATAATGCCAGACTATCATAACCACATAGCCAAGGCCTCGTGCCAAGACTACAAATAAGATTTTGTCAAGGCCTTGTGCCAAGACACTAGTTTGTCTCATGAGACCTACCGATGCATCGAGGAGCTATAGCGGGCTCCACCCGTCACTTATTAAGTCCAATGCATTCCCATATGAAAAGGTTTAAACATAACATAAACATTCGTATTAAAACTAGCATACGAAATGTCAATACTTTCACCATAAACTATGAATGGTATAAAAATAGCACATCCACAGTCAAACATATCACAAAACCTTCAATACAATAAAGAAGTTTTGTATCATAATAAATCAACTTCAAATAATCTTAAAATCCATCAAAGGATGTTGACATAGATGAAATCAAAATTCTTTTTAAAGAAATATCTCCTTTTATTTTGAAATCATTTAAGATCCATATAAAATAAAACATTTTCTTTGAAAATATTCTTATAAGCTTGTAAGGAAAGCTTTTAAGATTTTATAACGGCGTAAATTAACCGCACCCGCCGTATAAGTTAAAAAAACATTCTTACCTTAATTCTGTCGAAAAGGTTAAAAAGGACCTTGTTTTGAAATCGACCGAAAGATTCCTTTATAAACCACTTATAAAAGTAAAAAAGGGTATAAATGACTTTAACTCATATTCTAGTAAATAGTAAAAATGTTTTGAAATGCATTTTTAAGAAACATGGATGTGGATGATAAAGAGATCCCAGTAGATTATTACGTATAAACAACCTTGGATAATGAAGAGGTTGTAAAGTAAACCCTTACCTTGTACTTTTCCTTGGTTGGGGTAGGTTAACCTCCTGTATAATGGTGAAATAGTTGTTATTAAATTATACAAGAATCATATATATTAATATGATATCATATATGATCTTTTAACATTGATTTGTTAATAATATCTTAGAATTATCGTCGTTTCGGGAGTTAACTTACTCATTTTCTTTTATATGTTTTGTTACATAAGCCATGGTTGTTGTATATTATTCATATCCAGAATGATATACAGTCCTTAAACATCATTTTTAAATCATCAAATGATAATTATACTTGAATGGATACGATGGAGAATGAATCTCATCGCGTTCGTGGAGACGGTAGTCCGTACGTACGCACGAGCGACAATATCATTCTTTTGATATTAAAATAATATATAAATGGATGGTATATCATATATACAGAATCATTAAAATGTTATATTTATTATTTACATGAGTTACACATCATTATTATACCCATCCAAATAATATTATATTGAATAACAATTACACCACGACGTGGAGACGGTAAGCCGTACGTACGCACGTATGGTGACATGTTATTCAAAGGGTGGATAGAATACTGAATATGATTGTACCATATTTATAATAACATCACATTATATGTGAGAGACTGGAGTTATTATTTCAGAATGGTAAGAACAAAGGAAGAAGAAGTGGAAGAAGAAATGAACTTAGAAAAGGGTGGTGAAATCATTACCTCTTCTTCGGGTTCTTCCTTTTGATTTGATCAAAAGGGCTCCTTAGGTTGGCTTTCTGATCGAACTAAGGCCTCTAGGTTGTAGTGAGGGATGTTGGGAGAGTATTTGGGCAGAGTTTGGCCGAACCAAAAGGCTTTGATGGTGTGAAGAAATGAGAAGGAGGAGTGCCCTTTTATAAGAGGGGTGAGGGGCACCTTTGGAAAAGCTAGAAATATTAATTTATAATAAATTCATATTCGGTTTCTAATGGCTCCAAAGTTGATTATTCAAAGGTTAAGGTGGGTATAGGTCGAAAACCACTCAACCAATAGAATTTAGACAGGTTTTGGTACTTATATTAACTTTATCTTTAAGTATTAACTCTAAGTTAATTAGTTTCACTTTTACAATGTCTCTTTGTATTTTTATATAATATGGTTAATAAACTTACTATATACATCCAAGAGACCCCCAAGTGGTACATTAATGATGAACCTATAATGATATAAGTCTCTTGGCCGATCCTTAGATTTTTAGGAATTTAATATCAATTAATAATATAATATTTGTTTTAAGAACTCTTTTATGTCAATTTTGACACTATTCAATAGTTGATTTTTGTGAAACTCATAACAGATTGATTACTTCGAAAAAAGTCAATTAAATCAATCCTAATATATCATATTATCCTAGAAAATTAGTTTAATTCATTAAAAGTTTCATATTATATTTTTTTTGGGTATTTATAATATCAATTATTTTAATTTTTCACTATTATAGTAATTACTGCATCATCATTGTGTCATAAATAAAATAAATTATTTAATGTCTAAAAATTATAAATAAAATATCATTATGTAGGAAATCTTTTTATCTTTCTAATGAATATTTATAATCTAAAATCAAATTTATATAACCCTATGTAACAATTGTTTTGCTAAAAGATATATGCTTGTGTCATTTTTGTATTCATTTTGACTTAATTAAAATAAAGTGTCATTATCACTTACAAGTAGATCCATGGGGTCCCAAAATTGACACAAAGATGCCCATGGTCGACCATGTATCAACCAATAGGGTTAAGAAACGTTTTAGGGTAATTTAGTATTATTATAATATTATTTTGTAACCCTTATTTACCGGATTTACCCTTAACCATGGTAAATAAAATATTTACCGCAGTAATTATTCAAAATGTCTAAAAATAAAAGATACCTATTTACACAATGTGAACATCATGATTCCAAATATGGAATCCATTTTCCTAAATTCAAAACATAGAAGTGGCAGAAATTAATTTAAAATTAATTCCCGCTGTCAAAACAAAAAGCGTGTTTTTAAGAGATAATAACTATCAAAAGATTGACACTTGTTTATGTTCGGTTTAATTGTAAAATTATGTCCAATGACCAACATTATATTAAATAGTAAAAATATATTCTAAATATACTTTAAAACCACTCAAATTCATAATTTATTACTATTAATTATTTTGATTAAAAAAGTTGTTTTTAATTAAAATTTAGTAATTTTCACTATTCATCAAAATATGAAAGTTATCCGAAAAGTACCAAAATTTCACCTTAGGCTAAATTTGATATTCAGAATCAAAAAATGAAGTCCATTTTAAAATATAAAATATATATAACTTCAAAAAGTAGGTATTACTATTCATAACAGCTAGTTTGATTGGTTACAGTGTGTTAGAACTCGAAGTTGCGTACAACACACGCTACTGTTTTATTCAAAGGAAAGCGTACCGTGGAAGCTTGGGATGTTTCATTTTAAAATTTTTGATGTCTCCATTTAGTCAAAAAGTTTAAAATATTGTATTTAAAAAGGTTTCACTATCAAAAGTTGATAAAAGTGCAATACTTAAAATGAATATGTTCTTGCATTATGACTAAGAAACTCATAATATGGATTCTAAAATTATAAGGATTATATAAAGTTTAAAATTTAGTTAATACTATTCATGACCTCTTTTAATGGCTTTTTTTTTGGTATGTCATGGTGCAATTGAACTCAGTGTTGCGTGTAGTGAAAGTTATTGAATTATTTTGAAGAAATAACACACTATGAAATCTTGGGGTGTTACATTCTCCCCTCCTTCAATAAATTGCGTCCTCGCAATTTGAAATTGTTCTTCAAAAATAAAAGGTTGAAAGTAGAAAATATATTTGTGGGAAAACCCACATCGGAAATTGGGTTACTAAAATTTAGTCTTAATATGAGGAAAAGAGAAATCAAAGGGTCACCACCAAATTATGATCTCGATTAGGAGAACATTGGTGGAAATTAGAGACATATAATCGGAGGAAAAACGTAAATATTTATAGGTAGTGATTGAGGTCATCAATCACAAACAAGTGTATAATTGAGGTCCTTAAATTCATCAATCTATGATGATTTGAAATACCATCGGTTCAACAAAACATAGGGTATTAGGATAACACATTTTTGACGTTTCAAAATATCTTAGTTGAAATCCCACATCGAAAAATGAATTAATGAGGCCTCTATTTAAAATAAAGAGTGGAAAGTATGAAGATTACCGAAAATAACACATACTAGGGTTCCATGTAGGAAAATATGGATATGGAAGAGAAATCTAACCATCAATTATCTGATGGAGAGTGGTAGAGAACATGGCTATGAAAAGGCCAACAATCCCAAAGCCATAAATTAGTGATGATTTAAGGTACCATCTAGGACAACATTTTTGTTCTAAGTTTCTTTTCTTAATATTGAGGAATTTATTTATGAGATTGGCTAAGATCATAAGGAGATATACTTACTTTATAATTAGAGTTTTGTCCATTAATAAATTTCTACCATAAACTCATCTTTCACTCGTAAAAAAAATTATATTTATTCGTACAGGGTTCCAAAATAAACGAATTTATAATTCATCTACCAGATCTTTTAAAAAAAACTACATTATTTAATCCAGGACATCTCTTGGGCCAGTGGTAGGTGATACACCCTTGTCGCCCTTCGGTTGCGGGTTCAAGTCTCGCAGCCTTGCCGGACGCGACGGGTTGCCGCCCGACCTCCGGGTTGTCCTTTTATGGAAATCCAAAATAATCCAAACTAGAACTATACAAAATACTTCTATCCAAACTCACAGTACAACATTTATAAGGAAGTTAAACATAATATAGATCCTTTTTACCCTGTAATAGCATATGAATACCTTCATCATGTATTACCATATTCCTTATTGATTACATTCATGTTCCCTTATTCCATATAGAATGCTGGATATACTTCATTAATCCAAAAATGTTTTAAAACCCAACAATGATGGAATATACAAATCATTAATCAGCTTCAAGGTAGTCAATAATATCCAATATAATTTATCCGAATCAATCATGTATTATTCTAAAATCACCACCTCGGTATCTGAACCATATTATGGTTTATCTTTCTCTCAACCATATATTTTCCAAACATTTAACCTGCTACTGAGTCACTTTTCTTTGTTCCACACCATCTCAAGTCCTTAATGAAATAGTATTGTAGTACAATCCTTATATACTCCATAATTATTATAACAAGTACATTGTTGATACAACACTCAATTGACATAATCAACATAAGAACTCTAATCATTCCTCTTCATCTGTGGTAGTATCATAACTTGATTATTATCCAATAGCATCATTTGCGGCATAGTCTGATGACTGGGACATAGGTTCGCGTAGTGTCCAAACTCCTTGCAAATGAAGCATTGTACATTTAAAACCATTTTCTTACCCTTGCAGTCACGTACTTTGTGCCCTTTTCCTCCACACTTATAACAAACTCCCATTCCTTTCAGGTAAGTTCCAGGGTGTTTCTTTCCACAGTTACCACATATGGGAAAATTCTTCTTTTCCCTCTTACTTTTATCCATCTTTATCTCTTCTATCCTTTTCTTCTCTTGCTTCCCTTCAAAGCCATAGGACTCAGTAAACTCTTTACTTATCTTATCAACACATGATATTATTTCTTCATATGATGATAATACATGGGAGACTATTTCTCTTATAAATTCTAGCTTAAGACCATGAAAGATATGATCTTTTCTTCTCTTTGGATCATGTGCATTTCTGGAGTTCTCATTCCTTCTACTGGGCGCCATTTCTAAACAATGGCATACACTAGATCAGTTTATGAATCAAAATACATAATCCCATACTTATAAAACACTTAACATAAATTGAACTATTTATGGATATAATCCATAATCATAAGAATGTTTTCTTTGAGGAAGTATATACTCATAATCCCTTCAAAATGATTTGTAAAGAAAATGAGAGTTATCCTAAGCATATCCCCCGGGAGTGTCGTAACCAAGAGTGCAGCAAGGCCCGTTGTCGTGCACCAGTTCCCGTTCGAGTCTAGCTCAAAGCGGTGTTTTCGGGTTTTACCCCTAGGTACATCTGTGCCAGAGCCGCCTCTACCTGCTCGTATCCAGACAAGGATGTATTGCTCGGAAAACTCAAAAAATCTCTACAATACCAAAATTCTAGGAAGTTCTTCTATACTAATCCTCAAAGTTAATCTTAGGTCTACGTGCTCTAATCAGAGTTTATCTAAATCTAGCTTCCAAGGTTTGTACTAAACTTCCTCTGATACCAACTGTAACGCCCCGACCCCATCTACCCAGAGTCGGTGCATTATTACATAACATTGGCATGATCACAAGAAAGATCAAATCTCGAAAGACCGATTGGTTTAGTAGCCTTGGAAACACTAGATATATTCATAAGTTTTACATTACATCATAAAATGAAAAACTACTACAACAACATAAAGTCTCCATAATCCACACTCATATCCCCACATAATATCCCTGCAGGTCATTCATAATTTACTTCTTCACTTCCTGGGAAAAATAAAACATATAAAAGGGGTGAGCTCAAATGCCCAGTAAGGATAACAAAATAGCGGAAACTTTCATAAATAAGAATAAACTTTTAAGGCAATGTATAACTAAAACAAAAGCCTTTAAAACATGAACTTTCAACATGGTATGGCATAAATAAAATGAAATAATGCCATTTACTTATTCACATGGATATTCTACTAATCGAATAATCACATGCAAAAATCAATAACCACTTTCATAATGTTGGAATGCATAATGCCAGACTATCATAACCACATAGCCAAGGCCTCGTGCCAAGACTACAAATAAGATTTTGTCAAGGCCTTGTGCCAAGACACTAGTTTGTCTCATGAGACCTACCGATGCATCGAGTAGCTATAGCGGGCTCCACCCGTCACTTATTAAGTCCAATGCATTCCCATATGAAAAGGTTTAAACATAACATAAACATTCGTATTAAAACTAGCATACGAAATGTCAATACTTTCACCATAAACTATGAATGGTATAAAAATAGCACATCCATAGTCAAACATATCACAAAACCTTCAATACAATAAATAAGTTTTGTATCATAATAAATCAACTTCAAATAATCTTAAAATCCATCAAAGGATGTTGACATAGATGAAATCAAAATTCTTTTTAAAGAAATATCTCCTTTTATTTTGAAATCATTTAAGATCCATATAAAATAAAACATTTTCTTTGAAAATATTCTTATAAGCTTGTAAGGAAAGCTTTGAAGATTTTATAACGGCGTAAATTAACCGCACCTGCCGTATAAGTTAAAAAAACATTCTTACCTTAATTCTGTCGAAAAGGTTAAAAAGGACCTTGTTTTGAAATCGACCGAAAGATTCCTTTATAAACCACTTATAAAAGTCAAAAAGGGTATAAATGACTTTAACTCATATTCTAGTAAATAGTAAAAATGTTTTGAAATGCATTTTTAAGAAACATGGATGTGGATGATAAAGAGATCCCAGTAGATTATTACGTATAAACAACCTTGGATAATGAAGAGGTTGTAAAGTAAACCCTTACCTTGTACTTTTCCTTGGTTGGGGTAGGTTAACCTCCTGTATAATGGTGAAATAGTTGTTATTAAATTATACAAGAATCATATATATTAATATGATATCATATATGATCTTTTAACATTGATTTGTTAATAATATCTTAGAATTATCGTCGTTTCGGGAGTTAACTTACTCATTTTCTTTTATATGTTTTGTTACATAAGCCATGGTTGTTGTATCTTATTCATATCCAGAATGATATACAGTCCTTAAACATCATTTTTAAATCATCAAATGATAATTATACTTGAATGGATACGATGGAGAATGAATCTCATCGCGTTCGTGGAGACGGTAGTCCGTACGTACGCACGAGCGACAATGTCATTCTTTTGATATTAAAATAATATATAAATGGATGTTATATCATATATACAGAATCATTAACATGTTATATTTATTATTTACATGAGTTACACATCATTATTATACCCATCCAAATAATATTATATTGAATAACAATTACACCACGACGTGGAGACGGTAAGCCGTACGTACGCACGTATGGTGACATGTTATTCAAAGGGTGGATAGAATACTGAATATGATTGTACCATATTTATAATAACATCACAGTATATGTGAGATACTGGAGTTATTATTTCAGAATGGTAAGAACAAAGGAAGAAGAAGTGGAAGAAGAAATGAACTTAGAAAAGGGTGGTGAAATCATTACCTCTTCTTCGGGTTCTTCCTTTTGATTTGATCAAAAGGGCTCCTTAGGTTGTCTTTCTGATCGAACTAAGGCCTCTAGGTTGTAGTGAGGGATGTTGGGAGAGTATTTGGGCAGAGTTTGGCCGAACCAAAAGGCTTTGATGGTGTGAAGAAATGAGAAGGAGGAGTGCCCTTTTATAAGAGGGGTGAGGGGCACCTTTGGAAAAGCTAGAAATATTAATTTATAATAAATTCATATTCGGTTTCTAATGGCTCCAAAGTTGATTATTCAAAGGTTAAGGTGGTTATAGGTCGAAAACCACTCAACCAATAGAATTTAGACAGGTTTTGGTACTTATATTAACTTTATCTTTAAGTATTAACTCTAAGTTAATTAGTTTCACTTTTACAATGTCTCTTTGTATTTTTATATAATATGGTTAATAAACTTACTATATACATCCAAGAGACCCCCAAGTGGTACATTAATGATGAACCTATAATGATATAAGTCTCTTGTCCGATCCTTAAATTTTTAGGAATTTAATATCAATTAATAATATAATATTTGTTTTAAGAACTCTTTTATGTCAATTTTGACACTATTCAATAGTTGATTTTTGTGAAACTCATAACAGATTGATTACTTCGAACAAAGTCAATTAAATCAATCCTAATATATCATATTATCCTAGAAAATTAGTTTAATTCATTAAAAGTTTCATATTATATTTTTTTTGGGTATTTATAATATCAATTATTTTAATTGTTCACTATTATAGTAATTACTGCATCATCATTGTGTCATAAATAAAATAACTTATTTAATGTCTAAAAATTATAAATAAAATATCATTATGTAGGAAATCGTTTTATCTTTCTAATGAATATTTATAATCTAAAATAAAATTTATATAACCCTATGTAACAATTGTTTTTCTAAAAGATATATGCTTGTGTCATTTTTGTATTCATTTTGACTTAATTAAAATAAAGTGTCATTATCACTTACAAGTGGATCCATGGGGTCCCCAAATTGACACAAAGATGCCCATGGTCTACCATGTATCAACCAATAGGGTTAAGAAACGTTTTAGGGTAATTTAGTATTATTATAATATTATTTTGTAACCCTTATTTACCGGATTTACCCTTAACCATGGTAAATAAAATATTTACCGCAGTAATTATTCAAAATGTCTAAAAATAAAAGTTACCTATTTACACAATGTGAACATCATGATTCCAAATATGGAATCCATTTTCCTAAATTCAAAACATAGAAGTGGCAGAAATTAATTTAAAATTAATTCCCGCTGTCAAAACAAAAAGCGTGTTTTTAAGAGATAATAACTATCAAAAGATTGACACTTGTTTATGTTCGGTTTAATTGTAAAATTATGTCCAATGACCAACATTATATTAAATAGTAAAAATATATTCTAAATATACTTTAAAACCACTCAAATTCATAATTTATTACTATTAATTATTTTGATTAAAAAAGTTGTTTTTAATTAAAATTTAGTAATTTTCACTATTCATCAAAATATGAAAGTTATCCGAAAAGTACCAAAATTTCACCTTAGGCTAAATTTGATATTCAGAATCAAAAAATGAAGTCCATTTTAAAATATAAAATATATATAACTTCAAAAAGTAGGTATTACTATTCATAACAGCTAGTTTGATTGGTTACGGTGTGTTAGAACTCGAAGTTGCGTACAACACACGCTACTGTTTTATTCAAAGGAAAGCGTACCGTGGAAGCTTGGGATGTTTCATTTTAAAATTTTTGATGTCTCCATTTAGTCAAAAAGTTTAAAATATTGTATTTAAAAAGGTTTCACTATCAAAAGTTGATAAAAGTGCAATACTGAAAATGAATATGTTCTTGCATTATGACTAAGAAACTCATAATATGGATTCTAAAATTATAAGGATTATATAAAGTTTAAAATTTAGTTAATACTATTCATGACCTCTTTTAATGGCTTTTTTTTGGTATGTCATGGTGAAATTGAACTCAGTGTTGCGTGTAGTGCAAGTTATTGAATTATTTTGAAGAAATAACACACTATGAAATCTTGGGGTGTTACATCCATAAATAATCATTACACAATATTTCTCTTAATGACATACTCAGAGTGCAAAATAGGTACTATTTTCTCACAATTTGACCATCGTAGTCTTGAATCAACTGGTACCTGATCTTCGTTCTCTGGTAATTCCTTAGAGGAAATTGGTTCTTCCTTGGATTATTCCTCTACCTTAACAGTTATAGAAACTGTTTTCTCCTTCTCTATGTCTCCAAAAATTCTCATTTTCACCTTTTCTTATAAAAAAATGACATCTATGTTGAGGATAATTTTGTGGGTAGTGGGGTCCTATAAACGATACCCCTTTGCACCATCATCATACCCCAAGAAGATACATTTCTTAGATATCAAATCCAACTTCGATCTTTCTTGTTCATTAAACAATGCATAAATAGAAATTCCAAAAATTTATAATTTGGAATAGTTAGTAATTCTACCATTCTGTATCTTCATCAGTGTCTTTAGATAAATCTATATTGAAGTATATAGGTCGATCACATAATAGGTAGTATTAAATGATTCTTCCCAAAAAAAATTGAAATTCCTATAGTGTTCAACAATGGCATTGTTTTTTCCAACAGTGTTCTATTAATCCAATTTTTCATTCCATTCTACTAAAGAGAATACAGAAGCATGAACTATCACTTGATTCCATCATATTGATAAAAAGTAAGAAATACCTCGCTTGTATATTCTCCACCATTTTCAGTCCTTACACACTTGATCTTTTTTCTAGATTCAATTTCCTTTCGCACTTAGAAATTTTTGAAGGCTTCAAAAACATCTGCCTTCCTCTTGATTTGGTACACCTAATAACTCCAAGAATAATCATAAATGAATGATACAAAGTACCTTACTCCTCCTAGGGATATAATCGGTTCTTTATAATTGTCAGAATAGATGAATTCTAAGATCTCCTTGCTTCTTGATGTTGACATCTCAAATATTAGCCTGTGTTGTTTGTTTAAAACACAATGCTCACAAAATGGAAAGGATACCCTTGTTATCCAAGGCATAAACTTATAATATGAAAGAATATTTGTCCTCCTTCTGACATATTTCCAAGATTCTGATTCTATGATATCATCAATGCTTCCATCGAGCTAGTTAACCTGAAAACTATCCCTTCATCCTTATATATTTCACCAATAAGAACATAAAGGTTCTTAAAGATATTATTTGCCTTCACTACCACAAGTTCATCCTTCACAATTCGCATCACTTCATTTTCGATGCAAGTCATTCATCTAATGTCATCAAATTGCCCCAATGACAATATGTTCTTCTTTAAGCCCTTCACATGGCATCCTCCTTACATGGTTCACACAATACCATCATGAATATTCAATTTTATAGTACTAAATCCAAATATCTTAAGGGTGTGATTGTTCCCCATGTACACAAGTCCTTATAAGATAGTTTCATACTGGTCAAACCATTCTCATCGAGACATCACATACCATTTTTCTCCTGAGTCGATTATCCATGCATCATTGAGATGCTTCCTGCTTCCAAAAATTCCAACTGCTTTACTGACAAGTATATCTCAACTTCCAAAAGTATTTTACATATTTCTGTCCATGTCATTCCATTTCTCCTCCATCAAAACTGTGAGTTTTTTGAAAATTGATAGTAGGCAATTATCCTTCTATAGTACTACCTGTATCTTTACTTTCCACAATAAAACTTTATTCTTGTTGAATTTTTCATTCTCAATTTTCACCACCATCTGGACACATTGTAAGACCATAACCATTTCCATTTCACAACCTTTTATTCAATAATCTAAATAAATTTTCTTTGGTGTGAAATATCAACTCGAGTCGCAATCATAGAGCATACTAAACTTTACAAGAATTATTAATACTCGAAAATGTGAAGAACACTGAGCCAGAACCTTCCTATTATACCACTTATTGACACCTTAAATGATTGGACCATGGTATGAAAATAATAATGATATAAAATAAATTACAAAATGTGGAAATAAAATGGACACCAGATGTAACATGGAAAAACCCCCAAATATAAAGGATAAAAACCAACAAACAAATAGAAGTATCACTATGTGTAAAATTCGGTAAACACTCCATTAATATTACAAGGAGAAAACTCTTTTAAATATCTCTTTTTAATAGTTGGGGAAAATAAATCACAAAATAACACATATACTAAAATAATATGATGTTTTTGATTGTAAGTGATGAAGCTAGGGGATGACACTACATTTTATAGTCAATCTTCACCCCTTGCTCCTCCCATGCTACAGGTTTGATGGGGTTTAGCCACCCACCTTATCTTACTAAATTCTTTCCTTCCTTGAAAAAATGGGTTGTAGTACCATCTTTGAAGAAAAAAACTACCAACAAGAATTCCAGATCTGAGGTCCCATAATTGATCTCTTCAACAGTGATTCTGATTTGGAAAATCAAATACATCTAGAAAAAAAGGGAGATTATTGTTTGTTCTATAAAAGACCATTAAATCTCATTTTTATATTCGATTTGGAAGATCAATTTCTGATCTTAGGTTAAATAAGATTAATGGGTACCAAGAGTCCTTTCAGTTTCGATAAATCCATCTCTGGTTGTTATCAGTGATGGAGTTAAATTTCACAAAGATGAAGATGTGTTTGATGGTATTTTGGAGGATCAACTGAGTTTGAAGAGTCTGAACATCCATTATTAATCGAAAATATCAAGTTCAAGGAACCCGATCTCATGTACAATTTGATAAAGAATGATTCTTCCTCTGAGTTTGATTATTGGTCGAACTGATTTGATTAATGAAGATGATACAAGTGTGTTTTTAGCTAGAATTCATCTATTTATAGGTACCTCAATAAAATGACTATGGTAATTTGAAGGTATCATCAAAGCATTGAAACTCAATTTTTAGGATTGATCTGGGTGTATGGTATTAGATTAATGAAGAGGCATCAATGCTTTTATAATGGTGGTTTCCAAGGGTGTTCACTTAATTTCAATAAATTATAATTATTATGGGAAATTAATTAAAGGATTTGATCGAGCTAAGAATAAGTATGTCATGCGCCCAGAAAAACAAATATTTTAAGAGGCAAATTTCAATTTTTATGTTAAATGATTAATAAGGATGGAAACATGGTTATGTCATCTTGTTTCTAGATAGAATAATTAATTTCTATTATGTGTCATAATTTTTTGAAGGGGATTATTAAAGTGATGGACTAGAGCAGAAGGCTAAAGAAAAAATATACTAGAATTTATGACTGACAAGTGAAATTAGAAAATTAAATCAATGCATTTAGAGGAAAATAAAAGGTACATACCTTGTAAAACAGAGAATTGATTCATTAAGGGGTACATACTATCAGAATAGAGAAAAGGTAGGAGCTGTGGAGTAGTTTAGGTGGTCATTAGTATCATAAGACCAAGGGAAGACCCCTCCTCCTCCACTTCTTCCTTTTTTTTGATGTTCTTGGTTTTAAATTTTCATGATTACATGATGATTATTGGACAAAAAAATTATCTCGTGGAATAAAATTTCCCGGTTATTTCTTTTACTTCTTCACATCACCATTTTTGATACATAAAAATATTTTGACATTTTGATTTTGGTTGAAACATTTTTTTGCCTTTTTTAAATTCTTTTAAAACATCAGAAATTTTGGGGAGATTCTTTCGATAGTGATTTATTCAACCATTCGTGGTTGGATGTTTCTTTAAAGTGGGGAGATCTAAGGATCATCCATTTTTAGGTTTATTTCTTGGAAAAGAGATTAACCTAAAAAAAATTCAAGAAGAAAATGAAATTATTTTATCATGGATAAGGAAATACTTTTAAAACAAGAAATTGAAATTCCCCTTTCTTTTAAATATTTTTGATCTTATTGAATTCTACTTTCAATCAACTTTTTTCACTTCATAAGTCTCAAACCATATTTTTATCATATTTTTTTATCTTAAAAATATTTATCAGTTTTGAATGAATGTATGTGCATTTTTTTATTATATTTTTTGGACTGCACAATCAATATTCCTTCCTATATGAATGGATACATTTATTTCCTCAAAATAGTATTTTTTTAGGATTCAAATTTATATAATCAACAACTTATCCACCAGATAACCCTTCATATTTCTAAAATTATGTGTTATATATGGGGATATCATACATAATTCCATTAAAACATAATTTACCCATGAAGTAAATTTGTTACAATAAAATACTAAAAGTTAACATAATGTATCTAGAGAAATAAGGTGGATGATATAATTTAAAGAATAACATTGATGAAGAATAATATATGTTAAAAGATAATGACTTACATGACAAATAGTTTTTGGAGTTAAAAAATCATTTTGGAGATAAGAAAAATAATCAATATTTTTAAAGCATTTTAAAATAAATGTTCAATAAATGTCTGAAATAAATAATTTCTTTTAGGAAATGAGAAAATTTAGGTTGATTTTTTTATATAAAATTACAAAGATGGTGAAAATATGTTTTTATATGAAAAATATTAAAAAGTGATACTTTTAAAAATTTAATTAAAAAGTCCCATATGGCAAACATTAAAAATTCATTAAATTTTTTAATGATGTTAATGTAGTATAAAACCACATTAATCCATTATTTAGGCATAGATAAGGTCATTTTTAAAGTCATACAATGAATATGGACATGAAAAATGGAGGTTCTAGACCGAAAAAAGGTAGGGTTGGTTTCATTACAATAGGTAAGTAATTTTGTTAGGGGGTAAATGAAATGGGGATATAAAAATTAAAACCCCAATAATTACTATAGGTTGATAAAATGATAATGATGTTAGAGATAAAATTATACAAATTCTCTAGATGGATTATATTTCCAAAGAAATCTATATTAGAAAATTACATTATGGGTGAAACCCTCACTGTATTGGTAATATAAGAATCAAGGGATATTGGGATAAAGATCATGAAATAGAAATTAAAATATATTTAAATTGAATATTCTTCATGCAATAAATCAAAAGGGTATTGAATACACTATATAAAATAAATAATTGTGTGCAATATCACACATGTCTCCTAAATTTAAATTTGGGAAAAAGAACCCCTCACTTAATTCTTGACTTCCACTGAATTGTTTGAATCTCCTATATAACAAAAATAACTATCTTAATTTTCAATTTTAAATAAAAAATCATATACATAAACTTATATAAAATTCATTTATAATTATTATCTACATGTATATTAGAAAGTTATTTTCTATTTTCAATATCGGGAGTGAGTAATATTTCTTGTTTGTAACTAGTTTCGTAATAATATTGTTGGTCATGATTTTTCTCTAGAGGTTCATCATTAATAAATGATAAAAAGTAATGTAATTTATGTTTTTTAATTTTTTTTAAATTTTATAATTTAATTTCCTAAGTATTTTATTTGTTATTTTATGGTGATAGAGTTGGTGATGAGATCATTTTGGTAATTTATAACAAAGGAAAAAAAATTCATTATTAATGATTTGAATGTTTATATTACTATTCTAGAATAAAAGAAGATTATTTACTTATTTATTTACAATATTATGTTTCTAAATTCATCCTTGAAATAAATTTATTTCATTATTCATGTAGGTGGTTAAACCGACCGAGAAATAACAAGATAAAATCTATGTGTGAGTATTCCTATAGAAGATATTATTTTATTATAATATCAATATCACAATATCATAAGGATGTTATTTATATGTTATTAATTATATTAATCACATTTTAGAATAGTTATAAGAAGAAGGTAGTTGAAAAATAATTTTTTTATTTATAAGTAAATAGTTTTTCCTCTTGGTATGTAAATTTTAGGCAAGTAGTTTTGTAGTGAAAATTTATTAATAATATTATATATATAATTCCTAATTTATATTTAAATTATATAATTAATGAAATAAATAAAATAATCTATTCCTTAAACCCATTTATAGAATAATCCTTTATTCGTGGTTATAAAAAACGAAATGTGTCATTCATGGAGGTGGTGTTCCACACATGTGTAGGAGAAACATTTTCATTTTTTCAATCTAATGGTAAAGGAATATAAAATGGTAATAAAATAAATTTATCAACATTTATATATTGACACATACTTTTTTATATATAAATATTAGATCTTATTAGATGAATATTCAATAAAAATTTAATGATCCATGCTAGAATCATATATGTCTAGTGCCTTTGAATACTTAAATACATAAAAAATATTCACAAGAGGTATATATCATCTCTCACTAAGATATTTATAACCATCACCCATCATATACATATCATAATTAAAACCATTCTTCATAACCTGAATAAAGGAAACATAAGAAAGGGTGAGATTAGCTGCTTAGTAACAGTAAATAAGGGAGATATAAATGATCAATTAAGCATAATAAGAGAATAATGCCATGGGAAAATGAGATTAACAATTAAAAACCTTACATGTTATATCATATATCAATAGATTTATTCATGGAATAAAGCTTGATAGATCAAGATACGTAAATTAAAAACAAATCAAAGAACATGGCCTTTTATAGAATAACATTGGAATATTAAAAAAAGACTATGCTGTGCATATAATCCTCGAAAATAATTTCCTTACTCAAGTAGAACTGCCAATACTATCATAGTTGATTGGGTTCACTCCTAATTCTATTGTATCCTTTTTCAATGTTCACTCGGGATACTATCATTATTGGAAAATCCCCATACCTAACTGATTTCACCCCGTTTTCCAATCCTTTTTATCTAATGTGATATCCATATTTACCCAATTCATTGGAGAGATATTAAGTTCTAGTCCAACCTCTTACATAATCATAACCCATTAATATGTGTGAAACAGGATCATAAATCATTCATCATATATCATAAGCCATGGAAAGGAAACACGTTTCATAAACATTTTAACATTTAATAATAACATAACCCATGATAAATAAAAGGGTTTCATAAACATCACATAAAAATAAGCATAATCTATATAGAGAAATAAAAAAATGGTATCCTAAAATTATATCCCCAATAAATCATTAGTAAAATAAAATGATTTTATCATAGTTAAAATTCCCTTAAAATATCACTTTGAATATTTCTTGAGGAAAATACCCTATTCATTTTGGAATCACTTCTTTACGATATAAAAATTTTCAAAATATTATGAAAAAAATTCTTTTAAAGTAACCTTGGGAACATATAAAGGAATCTTTAAATCATGGATCAATCTGGATCGTCAAAAATTTCATTCATTCCATGAGTATTAAAAGAAATATTTCTTTCATGTTATCAGTAAAAATTCAGAAGTAACTTTTTTTAAAAATGATAAAAAGTTTCCTTTTAATCGATTTTTTTAAAATTAAAATATACATAAAAATTATTTTAAACAATCATATGAGAGTTTTAAAAACATTAATGAAAATAGTTTAAACATAACAGGGTTGTGGAAGAAAAATTATTTTCAACTGAAGAGAGAAATAATGTTAGTTTTCCGTAAAAACATGCTTTCGATCTATTGAGTTTATAAAGAGAGGTAAATGAATGGAAAAAATTTAATATAAAGAAATATGAATAGAATAAGAAAATTAATTGGATTCTTGGTATATAGTTCATGAAATTTCATTATTATAAACTTAATTACAAATATTCTTGATAAGTAAGGAGATTGTAACATAAATCCATTACCTCAAGTTTGACTTACTTTGAAAGAGTTATAACCTCATGTATAATAAATTTAAATTTATTACAATTATATACCATAGTTATATAAACTTTAATAACATCATATTTGACCCACTTATATAATTTCTACATGAATTTATTAATAATTCATTATTAAAATTTTTATTTTTGGCTGTTAACTGTTTCATTTTTCATGAGGTTTTCAATTTTGTAGTTATAGTCCTTGTACATTGATCATATTTGCATTATATCAGGAATCTTAATAATGATATAAATATAATTTATATTGATTATACATGTATATATAGCTTCATCCATTAAAGGTAGATATAGAAAAATGGATTACTCCATTTATGGAGAAGTTAGGTTGTACATATGCATGAATGTTGTTTTCACATTTCAACCGATGGGAAAAAATAATTGTCTTCATAAACATCACATACACATAAGAATGAATGTTGTTTTCACTTTCCAAATTCAAGTTTTATATTTCATCTATGATTGTCTTCACAACATTTTTATTGACTATGATCTACCTTGATTTTTTGTTGAATGTATCTAACTTTCTCTTCCATTTACTTATCTAATTCATGTCCTAATATCTTTCTTTCTTCAACTCCATCCCATAAAATTATAGATCTACAATTTTTTTCATAGAGGGATTCATAAGGAGAAATTTTAATTCTCAAGTTAAATCTATTGTAGTAAAAAACTCTATTATATGAAATTATTGATCCCAATCACCTTTGGAATACCTAGAACAAAGCCACATCATTTAATCAAGGGTTTGAATAGTTCTATCAGACTATCCTCCATTATAAGGATTATAATAATTGTGAAAGAACAAATGTAAATCAAAATCTTTTTGAAGAATTTTCTAGAAATTCGAGATAACCCTCATATCAAAATCATATTAAATACAATATGGTACCCAGTGAAACATTACCACTTCCTTAATATATATTTTATAAGTTTTTTCAAGACAGAAACATTCTTTTATAATAATGAAGTTTTTCACTTCATAAGTCTGTTAACTACAAATCAAGTAGTATTATGGCATTTTTAGTGACCCAACCCCAATATCCCCGAGTTGGTGTCTACTCCATTACATTCTCATAAAATATAAGGAATCCCATCCTGAATGACCAAATAGTTTAGTATTATTAGTAAACTATTTATATATATATAATTATTATTATAATTAAAAACATAACATACAAAAAAGTACTTTATTTGAGAACTC
Organism: Viscum album; assembly: GCA_963277665.1. NCBI lineage: Eukaryota > Viridiplantae > Streptophyta > Magnoliopsida > Santalales > Viscaceae > Viscum > Viscum album. Next base: position 56,449 of record CAUJRU010001649.1, read on the forward strand.
CATTATTCCCCCTATCTTATCCCTGCATATCAATCACATAACACTTCATGGTATCTTGGGGAAAATAAAACATAAAAAATATGTGAGATCAGATGCACACTAAGGGTTAAAAGATAGTGTAAGAAATTAATAAATAAGGAAAAATAAACAGGGAAAGGTAAATATGGATTCAATAAATAATTTTTAAAAGCTTGAAAACTTTTTAAAAAAAACTTTTAGAAAACATTGATTTTGATGAAAATAATTTTTGACATAATAGAGAAATAAATTAAAATTTTCATAAAAAATCTCAATCATTTGAAATACCAAATAATAGGAAAAGGGTACTATTGAATCAAAATTTCATGAATAACCATTGGAGAAAAAAATATAGATTTTAAGACATAAATATAAAATAATTCCCCCAAGGGAGACATAAACATAAATAATCGAGAATAATGATGAGAATGTGAAATAAATCTTTACCACTTTGGTTACTTTTGAATCATAATCTCCATGAAAGAAATAAATTTAATTGAAAGATTAAATAAAAAAAGATAAATTATTTCATTATATTTCATACAAAAGGGATATATATACACCACACAAAATAAATATGTGGTGAATATGGCATATGTCTCCTGGAAATAAAAGTGAGATGAAAAACCCTTACGTTGATTCAAAATCATCACTTACATTCTTTATATTCATGATAATTAAATTATGTAAATTATTTACTTTATTAAGAATATATTTTATTTTATTATTCCTTTAATTTCACCTATTATCATGTTATATGTTATTACATAATCAATTAAGTTTACATTACAAGTTTCGAAGATATTTTTCTTGTATGTCAAAAATAACTTTGGTAGGTTGTATATGGTCAAAGAGGTATTTATTTAAACACCTCAAAAATAATTATCATAAAATATTTAACATATTTATACATAAATTATACTTTTAAAACAAATCCTTAATGATTGTTATGAAAAAATAACTATGTTACAATCATGGAGATGGTGGGTCATACAAATGCATGGGTAACGTTTCCATTTTTCAATCATCATTATGGAAATAAGGTAAGTAATATTTAATATTTCCAAAATTATCATAATATCAGTTATAAAAATATACTTATATATATCATCCTTATAGTTTGGTTATGAAAAGTGAGTCACGTCCCTTCATGAAGGAGGTAGTCTACACGTACATGAACAATGTTATGATTTCTCTGTGTAAGAATGAAAATGATATATATTATCTTTCAAGAATGATAACTATATCATTAATTTCATAATTTTATTATCTATATAAAATATATTTTTTAAATTTTTCCTTATTACCTTCCATGTAAATATTCCTTAAAAATGAATCGCATCGCTTTGTGAGGCGATAGTTCGACATATACACGAGCGACATTATCATATCCCCTACAAAATGGAAAGTAAAAAAAGGAATATTTGATAAAATAAATATAGAGTTATAATTATTTTTAAAATAAAATTTATATATATATACTTCATATCCATCATCATACCCAACTGTGAGACATGTTGCTAGAAAATGTGTCATATTTGTTCATGATGGGGTAGTCCTCCGTACACACGAGTGATGTTATCGTCTCCCATTTGAGGGAACAGTAGGTGGATATAGATTATGAACTTAACATTATAAAATTATAGTATATAGGAGATATTTTCGTTATTATATAACCATAAATTAATTATATTTTTTAGTATGTTGAATAAGAAATTAATCAAAAATGCATAGTTAGTATTTCTATCTCTTCTGAAACCACCTATTTTGGAGTATACAAAAAGTATTAATAAAATGGTTGTATGAAGAAACCAAGGATTCTAGGATTAGGTGATATAAGTTGGGAACATATTTCTTCTTTTCTTGGATGAACCAAAAGGGTTTTAAGGTGTGAGTAAGTGGGGAGAGGGGGTGTCCTTTTATAGGTGATGTGAGTGGGACACTTGTAATTTTTCAAAATAAAAAGGTGTACCCACATTTTCCAAACTCCAAAAGGGTCCAAAATAGATTATTATAAATATTTTGATATTATAAGGTCTAAATATTTCAATAAAATATGTTTTTGAAAAAAATCAGTTCACTTTAACACTTATATTTTAGTTTAACCCATTGTAAACCCATCATTACTTTAACTTCGGTAATTAATTTTTACTATTTTCTCTATTTATTTTGGTGAGAAATTAATTTGACCTTATTAGGTAATAAAAATGATTATTATTAAAAATATTTAATCCATTTTTCCAAATTATATTCACATAATTTTAAAAATTTTATTTAAAATTAATCTCACAGATGCGACGAGAAAGGGGGTTTTCAAAGTGAAAATGATCAAAATTTTACAAAGTATTTATTCAAAAATTTAATATGAAATTGACTCAAAATTATTAAATTAGATTAATATATATAAATTTGAACTAATTAAACATTAAAACCAATTTAAAATACTATTTAACATTATAAATAATTTAAAAAAACCAGCAATTTTCAATTTCAATTCATTGTTTTCCACTATTCATTAAAAAATATTTTTTAAAAAAATAAAAAAACTAACCATAATATAATTTTTATATTATTATTTCAAAAATAATTTTTTTTATCTACTAAAAATTCTAAAAGTGGAAAAATAAATTTTAAATTATGTGAAAATGCACCACTAATCTGCCTTTCAGAAAAATATTGTTTTTTTAAAAAACATTTCTTTCTCTTTCAAATCCTTATTATTTTATTTCTAATCAATATAAAACCATTGAATTTTTTTTATACAATTTTATAAAATGAAATTTTCATTATTAAATTATTTTTATTCATACCCACCAACGTAATGGCTAGTTTATAATAGTTATTTTTATATTATAATATTTTTTATATAGTATAATGTTTCATTCAAACCTTGTGTTGCGTGCATTGAATCCTATCAAAGAGATTAAATTTATTTAAAAATAAATATATCATAAAGTCTCTAGGTGTTATATTCTCTTCTAAGATTGGTGTTTCATTACCTACGCTCAATTTAACATGATATTTATCATTAAAAATCTCAAGGTGATACATTATACCCTCCTTAAAGAAATTTCATCCATAATATTTAATCTTGATCTAGAAAATAAAGGGTTTGAAATTTGAAAAAAAACATTGAAAACCACATCATAAACTCGGTAAATAAAAAATCTAATTTTTAATAGGGAAAGTGTAGTACAAAGTTAATATGGAATAGAAAATAACTATGTTTCTATATAGGATAACATTTTTGGAAGTGAAGATAAGAACATGGAAGGAAATAATAAAGAATTATAGAGACAGATAGAGTTCATTGAACATAAGAAAGTGAAATATAAATAGAAAGTTAAATACCTCAAAACCATAAATATGTGATGATTCAAAATACCCTATGATTTATCAGTTATGAAGATAGGATAACCTTTTTATTTTAATATTCTTTTTATAAAACTGAGGAATTATTTTACTATCCTAGAATATAAGTAAATATACTTACTTTCACTAGTAGAAAAATATATTTCCACATAGGTTTTTTTTACTTTTTAAGGTCATTTTTTAACTGATGTTTATGCATGAAATATTATAAATAATAGTATCAATGTTGGTATTAATAAAACTGATGTCTAGATATTAACTAAAAAGATAACTTAAGGTGTCTTTCAAAGCCTGTTTTGTATCAACCAATGTGGAAAATACATTTCCTAATCTCTTTTACTATAAAAATAACATGGAAATATAGAAGGGAAATTGTAAAATAAGTTTTTAGTAAAACCGATGTTGAAAGTATTTTTATTTTAATATGGAAAAATATATGAAGACTTTCATCGTTGGTTTTTAAATAAAATCAACATTTAATGACACTTTAAATATCAAATATTACATAAACCTGATTTTGAATATCCACCTCAAAAAAATAAAATATGAATTTCAGCATCATTTTTATGTAATAATCGATACCGAAAGTATTTTTCAACATTGGTTTATATTGAAAACTGGTGTTGAGAGTCTCCAACAAATACTCCCTTTGTTAGTTTTTTTTAAATCCACATTGAAATTTTAATACCTATAATTCCACTTGATTTTATAAAAAATTGGAGAAGGAAATTTTATTTAAAAAATATAATAGATTACAATCCCTAAAATATAAAAACCTATAAACTGTATAAATAAAATATACAACATGTACAAAAGAAGATGGTGTTGTTCTAGTAAAAATATTTTTTGATTACATGAAATATGTTAACATGATAACTGAAAAATAAGAACAATTATCCATAAATAAACTTTTATAAGGACATACCTACACAATATACCACAACCTATATCAAAGAATTAGATATTACATGTCATCTTGATGGTACATGGTTAATTAAATTCTGAAAATTTGAAAATTTTCTATGAAAGACATACGAGTATAAGTTTTTCCTAAAATCATAATAAAACAAAGTTAATAATGAATATATTTATAAGTAAACTATTCTCTAATAATTATATTTTATACATACATACCTTATTTAGTATATGATTTTAAATTCCCATTAGATTTCAAGTAAAATTATTTATTTTTGAAAATAAATGGAAAAGAAATATTATTAATCAAATTAAAATTTTCAGCATTTAGTATTGTTATGAAATATATGAATGTTAAATAATTACCTCCTCCTTCAAATCCATAAACCACTATGCATGTTATAATTGGGATGTTTTGATTCATAAAAAATATCTATTGCATTCCTAGAACCTCAAGGGACTAAAAAGGTAACATTAATCAAGTTCATACTTGGAAGAGTAAATAATGAAATGCATTTTTAATAAATATTAATCATTATATGAAATAATTAGGTACAATGTTAAACCAATTGAACCCATCTTCATGCCTCGTGTTAACTTTCCAAACCTTATAATGTATGGAAATCATGGTTAGAATTTATCTTAGAAAAAGAAAATATAAAATGGGTAAGAAAAATTAAATCAACCTAGATGAAGAAATTATTGAAACCCACAATAACATATTCTATATAGAAATTGAAATTTCTTCAATTGCACCTCCAAATCAATGATGTTCAAAATATTAAAATATACCCATACAAAAATATCATATCATTATGTAAAAAAATAACAACTGGTCTATTTTATAATAAATGAATGATCAAACCTCAAACACATCATTCAAAACAAAATTAGATGGTATAATATAGAAATTAATATTTGAACATGTTCTATTAGAAATTATATTCCATTCAATGATGTAAGGGAGTCAGAGGCTCCTCAAAATAAAGTTAGAGACTCTTTTAGGAGTAAGTGAGGGAGGAAATGATCTATGAGTGTGAGAAGATCATGGAGAGGATGTTTTTTATGCTATAGAATAAGGTTGGGATGTTGAAATAAAGGTATTAGTTCCCAATAAACAATCCCTTCACATAAGAAAGTGTATATATAAATGTTATGATACATTAATTATATGTAAAATAAAACATAAAACATGTAGTATAAATTTGAAGTTGTAAAATTTTAATATGAAGATAGTGAATGAAATATGAAACCAAATAGAGTGGTTAAAAATTCATAAATATTAAAAAAATGAATATATAGTTTAAAATATTAAATTCAATAAGAAAAATTTAAAAAGTTAATTTTTTACAAAATAAATAGTGTCCTTTAATTGCATTTAATAATTATTTTAATCGAATAAACACTTAAAGATGATAGAAAATTTTGAAAATGAATACACCATTTCAAATATACTATTCAAAATAACATTTTCAACACAAACAAGGATACCTAATTGAATTAGGCATGAAATTGTTTTCCATTAGAAGAGTTTTCCCTATATAAAAGAGAAATATATAAATAAATAATTTCATTCCACTACTGATCACTTCTATAAATAAATGTAATCATCTTGTACCATTAACATTGGATCCAAAAAACTATTGTGTTTGAGTGACATCTTTGACATGAAAATCATGTAGAAAATCTTTCTGCATTAAATAATTTATTTTTAGATGAAACAGGAATCCAAATAGTAATGTAATTCAAATCCAAAATGAGATGACACTTTTCATATATGGATTATACATAATAACAATTTTCATACAATGCCTAAAAATTGTTAATATAAACTATATATCACTTTTGAGAAGTGAGAAAAAAAGTTACAATCACATAGTTAAAGAATATATTAAAATGAAAAACTATTAGCTATATTTAAAATTAATAATTTATTTCTGAAGTAATAAGTATATATGTATTTTCTTTTTCTGGAAACATTTCATGCACTAAGAAATGTTAAATAACAGTATTAGTTCTGAACTAATATATATATATATATATATATATGTATATTAATCAAAAATAAATAGTTTACCATCATTATAATATGTATTAATGAAAATAAAGGAATTTTACAAACTAATATTAGTCCTCAAGTAATATTTTGATCATTACATATTTTTCAGATTTAAATAAATTTGTTCTGCATAGTACATATTGATTCTAAACTAAAACACACACATTAAATAAGTAATATTAATTTATAAATAATATGAAATTATAATTATTATATAGAAATGAAATTCTATTTCTGGTATATATATTGATCATAATATTTTTTTTATTGCACATACATTACCACTTATATATAAGTTGGATCATAGTAGTTGTTTAAAATTCAAATTTCATTTTTAATTCAAATGTATCTTAGTAGTTATTAGTTTTTGAATAGTTTTTATTGGAATTGTGTTTTCATTCGAGGCATTAAGATGTTTTCCTAAGATAATTTTAGTGTAATCCTCCATTTAACAACACATCGTGAAAACAAATGGAATAATATTATAATTAGATAATTAGATTTTGGAAACAAATGTCATTTGTTTAGTTTCTTGAAAGAAAAATTAGTATTGATTTCCTAAAATGGTTCTAATTGGATACAAAAAATGACATTGGTCATTTAGGATGGATGAAAATGTCACTTGTACTATTTTGGAATCTTTTTCTCACTTCGAAAGAACATTAAATTTTGATAGAAATTTTTTTGGGTGGAAAATTATAAGGAATGACCATTCATTGATGGTAGACAACAAAATTGAAATTAGAAAATCATATATTGTTATAAAATATAGGTCAAATAGAAAACCAATCAAATAAAAAAATCACTTGAATAACAACTGTGCACTTGGTGATAAATTTTCTACATTTAAACTAAATAAAATAGATATGATGTTAGTATTATTTTAAACCCCCATGTGTTAATTACTATAAATGAAGAAAATAAATGTTATTAATGCATTTTTCAGAGAAGATTCCAATGAAAATAAATTGATAAAATGTTTCTTTATTACACTTTATATGAAATAAAAGGATTATTAATTATAATTTTTAGTGATTCATTATCATCATCAATTTCTTTCAATAAAGACCCTACAACACACATAAGAGTCATCATATATTCGAATGATGAAAGTTTAAAGTGATGAGCTCAACTTTGATTGGAGGTGTTTGATGAAACTTCATTTATGAAATATTAATTTGAAAATATAAACCAACAAAAAAATTATAAGACAAAACATATGTTATTTAATATAAAATATGTTTACCAATAATTCCATACAGTTAAATTTAATAAGATTTTGTATCAATAATTGATCATTGTTAAACCTTTTCAATGACCTTTATTTTAATATATCAATTTTAAAATATCATCTAAATAATAATAATTAAGAATAAAGAACTTATAAAATAGAATAAAACTTACTTCTTTATCATTTTTCTAAAATATTTACATACTTAACTTAATACAAAAACTTAAGGAAAAGAAAAACCATATAAAATCAAACATAATAAAGCAAGTAAAAATAGAAAAATAATTGAATCAATACTCAGTTATTTTAATATAAATAATAGGTACATACTTAAAATATCTAATACATAAAAAAACAAATAGAATATACAAAATTTTAGAAAAAAACAATTGTATAATTACTCATTTTCTAAACATTAACAAAAAAATACATACCTACCAATTTAAAGGCTCGTGTAATGAGGATATTTTTTTTATAAATTCATTTCCCTTTATTCAGAAGATAACAACCCTGTAAAAATAATCGAAATATTACAAATTAAACTAGAAAATTATTATCTAAATATTTATGTTTTTAAATTTAATTAAAAGATACATACCAAATAATTTAAATTGAAATAATAATTTAAAATATTTTTCAGAAAAACTATGAAGATGGGTAAGTTTTTCATTCATATATGACTCAGAATGATTGAAAACCTAAAATAACAATAAATTTTATAAGATTAAAAATTGAATATTTTTATATAAAATATAAAATAATTAATATTACTAACCTTATAAAATGTATTCATTGACCCAGATGTGATTATCACATACATGAATTATAAAAAAATATTTACTAAAATCCACACTACCTTTTTTGAAAATAAAAAAATGATTATAAAACATTAAATTGAAATTAAAAAACTATATATATATATAAAAAATTTATTATCTAATATAAAATATATTTAAAATTACTTCCTGGTATTGCATACAATTTGGTTACTTTATCTACAATTGATCTTTATTAATATTTTTTTCTGAGATCTTTATTTTAATATATATCAAATAAGTAAACATGTATAAAAATATGAATTAAAAATAAACTTATAAAAAGAATAAATCATAATTTTATAACAAGTTGATATTTTTTTTTTGAATGACACCTAATAAATAAAAAAATCATTCATTTTCCCTAAATACACCTAAAATCTAATGAACTCTACAATAAAAAAAGTTCATAATTAATAAAATTATAATGAATATTACATCATAATTATCTTATGATTATTTCCCATCATGGAATGGAAAACACTAGCACCCAATATCTTTATTTGATAATCTCTTAGATATATTTTATGAAACTCAAGTAGGAGTTTTCACATATTACACAAACATTGAAATAAATTCTAGATCATTAATACTATAAAAAATAGTGGTATAATTTTGAATATGAAGCATTTTTAGATAGCTTATTAAGTAATTAATATAGTAAGTCACTTGAAATCATTATTATTTAAATAAAAAATGTAAACATAAATTTACTTACATAGAAAACAACTAAAACACATACAAGCTAAAATAATGACACTTAAAATCAATTTATTAACAAATTCTACCCAAAAAGAATTTTGCAGTAATCAAAATGATGGAGTAGTAGGATAAAACTATAAACCAAGAAAGGATAACTCATCTAGTAGTGCTTACACATGGAATCACCAACCAAGTGTGTGAAAAACACCAAATCCTTGTGTGAAAGATCAACCACACCACCGTCGCACCACAAGAGAGTTAAAAAACCTAAAGCTAAAATATTAGACCATGAAACCCAAGATCAAACCCTAGTTTCGAATCCCTAGTTTTGATACATAAGGAACTTCAAGAAAAATGAAAAAAACTAAGAAAATGGAAGGAGGAAAGAAGAAAACCCACTTACTTGAGAAATCATGGAGAAATAATCCCAAATACACCAATAGATGAATATAAAATAATAAGAAACTAATAATAAGGTCTGAATAAAGATGAGTAGGTCAATTGGGGACTGAAATGGGGGAAAAGATAAAAAAAGAATGATTTATAAAAGAAACAAATTACCTTCTTAAATCTGGATGATTTAATAAATCTTGAGAAATGTCGCCCTAATCCATGATGAATATGATCACCAAAGAGACAAAATGGAACATGGGGGCACGCCTAGGGATTTTGGGATCTATTGAGAGGTGTAATCATCGAAAAACATTAAAAAATGATGAGATATGAATGATATAATTTAAAAAAATAGGAAATGGGATCACGGGTTAGACCAATTCCTGAATAAATCACCCAAACCTCCCATGATAATGAGTTCCAAAGGGGTCACAATGTTTATGGTGGTTTTAATAGGTCAAGGTAGGCCAAGTGGGAAGTGGAATGGGTGAAAATGTTAAAAATAAAGGAGTTATGAAAGAAACAAATTTTGTTCTTTAATCTGGAAATGGGCTCATGGTTTGGACCTATTCATGAAGAAAACACACCTTCCTCCAAAAACACATGGTAAACCCCAACAAATAAAGAAATAATAGAAATTATATGAAAAATAACTTTAAAATATTTCAATTATGTGAAAATTATCTCAACCATAAAAACTTTCCACCCTCAAAATGTGATATTGATGCCTGATCAGATAAGAGAAATGGAAACGACTCTTCGACCCAAGACTCCCAATCCCATGTCTCGTGATCATCAGTCCCATGTTTCTCGATGACTCAAAATAAAGGAATATTCTTCCCTATAATAACTTTATCTTGGGATTCCATAATTTTCACTCTCTTCTTAAACACCAATATATCCAGCTCTATCTCCATTTCTTCCCAACTTAGAACATGGGACAGATTCGGGTTGTACTTTTTCAATTGGAAGATGTGGAATACGTCATCAATGGATGCTAACTAAGAAGTAAAATCCCAAATGTATTATACCTTTCTAATATTTTCCTTGATTTCAAAAATTCTAACATACTGCATTATCATCTTCCCTTTCTTTCTCAAATGGTGATGGCCCATACGAGGGGCAACTTTCAAAAACACCAAATCACCAACCGAAAATCCTAGGTCTCAACACCGTTGATTAGTGTATGATTTTTCGAGACTATGTGTTATCAATAAATTCCTCCTAATCAACATGACCTTCTCAGAAGTCTCATGCACAATACTCAACACCAACTGCGAGGTCTCACCTACCTCATCCCAACATAGGGGGGACCGACAAGGCTAACCATAAAGAGCCTCAAAGGGAGCCATTTATATTTACTATAGGTAACTATTATTATTAGATAACTCAACCAATCCCAAATGTCTATCCAAGGAACCTAAAAAGTCCAAAAAACATGCATGGAACATGTCCTCCAAAATCATATTTGCACACTATGTGTAACCATCCGTTTGAGGATGGTATACCATGCTCATTTTGATCTGAGATCCCAAGGCCTTCCCAAAAACGACAAGTGAAATGGGGGTCTCTATCCTATACAACCTCATATGGTACACCATGAAGCCTTTCCACCTCATGAATATACAATCGACCTAACTCATCCACTATAGTTGTATCCTTGATCAGAATGAAGTTTGCTGATTTGGTGAGATGATCAATTACTACTCTTATGTCATTCTTACCCCAAGGTGTACGAGGCAATCTAATAATTAAATCCATGGAGACATCATCCCACTTCCAGCTAGGAATGGGTAGAGGTTGGAGCAAACTGGAGGTCCTTTGACATTATTCTTTCACTTGTTTACATTTATAGCAATTCTAAATGAAGGCAATTATGTATCGTCTCATACACGGCCACCAGAATTGCTGAATCAAATCATAAAACATCTTGGTGGCACCAAGATGGACATACCATTGATATTGGTGGCTATCCAGCATCACCACCTTCCACAGAGACAAAGTCACCACTAATTGGCCCTTTAAGCAAAATATACCCTTGATGGATGAAGACCAATCAGAATACATCTCCCCACCAGGAAGAAGTAGCATCGACCACTAACATAGCTCATCACCGGGTTATTCTCTCTGAATCAGATCCATAAGAAAAGGGGTCAACTAAACATTCTCCAAGAAAACACCTCCACTATGTTCCTTGGTCTTCATGTGCATCTGAGCAAAGAGCCCCATCAGATTCCACTCGTCATTGGAATTATTCAAATCCCACATTGGTACTCTTATACTCAAGGTGTTCACGACAACATTTCCCTTTCCAGAGGTATAGACAGTGTAAAATAAAAACCCCTATAAGTACTTGATCTGGTGGTGATATCTCATATTCACATCCTTCTATTAGATGATTTAGGCTATGATTTTTTGATCTGAGTAGACCACAAACTACTCCCAAAAGAGTTAGTGATTCCAAGTCTTTAAAGCATGCATCCCAACTGCTAGATCTAATTCATGGGTCAAGTAATTATTTTTATGTCGTCGAAGTTGGTGGGATCCATATGCCACCACGTGATCATCCTACATAATCATGCATGAGATACCCATACCTATAGAATCACAATACACCACATAACCCTTACCAAATTTTGAAAAGATCAATACGAGGGCGGTAGTCAACTTTTGCATTAGCTCCTTAAAGGATGTCAGGAATTCTGGGGCCCAAAAAAACTTCACCCCCTTCTAGGCGAGTGAGTTCATGGCCGAATCAAGTTGATAGAAATCCTGAACAAATCTCCTGTAGTATCCTACCAAGATGAGGAAACTCTTGATCTCCAACACATTCTTCAGATTCTCCCACAAAATCACTGTACTAATTTTCTCGGTATCCACTAAAACACCCTTCTCTGAGATCACCTACCCCAGATACTTCACCTCCCAAATCTAGAAAGAGAATTTGGAAAACTTTCCATAATTTCAATTCTCTCGTAAGGTGCATAAAACGATCTGAAAATGATGTTCATGTTACTACATGGATCTAGAATAAACTAGGATGTCATCCATGAATACCATGATGAAAGAATCGAGATAATGGTGGAACACCCTGTTCATGAGTTCTATAAATACCGCCAGATCACTGGTCAGTCCAAAGGGCATGACTAAGTAATCAAAGTGGTTGTATCTTCCTTAGAAGTCTCTCTTTGAGATATCTTCCTCTTTCACCCTGAGTTGAGCGTAACCCGAACACAGTTCTGTCTATAAAACCACTTTTCCCCATTAAACTGATCGAACAATCATTTATTTTGGGAAAATGATGTTTTTTATCGATGGTTACCTTGTTCAGATTTCAGTAATCAAAACACAACTGGAGGGATCCATCAGCCTTCTTTGAAAACAAAACAAGAGAAACCCAAGGAGAGAGGTTCGAGTGAATGAATCCATTGTATTCTAAATCGTATAGTTGTATCTTTAATTCCCTCAACTCAGTGGGGTCTATACGATATGACGGAAGAGATATCGATTGTGTTCCCGGTGCCAAATTGCTTGAGAAATCCCTATTCTGCTCTAGAGGAAATCCTGAAAAATCATATGGGAATAACTCTATAACCTCATCCACTACAATAGCTTGTCCACCTTCAGGATCATAACCATTATCCTCTAGAATGATTGATGATAACTAGAAGACACGATTCCCCAACTCTAGGAGTGGAGCTCCTGTGCGGCCCAACCAAGGATCCCAATCCCCAAGGAAAACCTGATGATTCCCATCAGGTGTTGTGAAACTAAACTATCACCTATAGTAATAAGTGATCACTTGAAAGTGTACCAACAAATAAATTACAAATATAATGTCAAATAGATCTATATTTAATACTAGGAGGTCCCACTCTATCTCAACCCCTCACACAAAAAAGTGCACACGATGGGCACTTAATCCCCTACTCCTTCTTTCTCAGTGGAATCACCAAATCCATTGAAAAAGAAAAAATATTAGTTGTAAAATTCAGCGTGTTCATGATACGGGTAGAGATGAATGAAATAGAAGCACCAATATGAAAAATAGTTGCAACTATATAAGATTAAATCAAGATGGTACCATGAACTATCGAAAGCCCCACATCCAATCCCACTGGTGCCTGCTCCACTGCAAGAAGATGCCTACTATTTTCTATCGAACGGCCGATCACCTGTGGCTCTACCATGAATTGGATCTTCCCAGAATACGATCCGACCATGCCATCATAGACACCAAAATGGGATCCCCCCATCCTCGATGGATCTGACTGGGATGGAACTCCCTTGGAATCCACTGAACCTGCCACACTCTAGAGTGGATGTTCCATCCATTAAAAATGATTTAAGTGTACCATAACTCTACACTAATAACAGTGATTCATAAGAGATGTTCATGCTAGATAGATATTCCATGGACTTTTATATAGGTGGAACATGATGGACCTCACATCAGAAGGAACAAATGAAACCTACCTGGAAGAGTGGCTTGAACTGCCACCTCCTTTCTTCAATGGCTCCTCCTAATATATTTTCTTTTCATATGAAGTACTACTTCCCATAACTGATACGTTTCTAGACAAACCAAACCTCCCCTTGTGGTTAATCTACACCATAAATTCTTATCCAACCACCTTAGTATAGGTAATCATCTTAAACAGTAACATGTTAGAATAAATCTTCGACAGCAAGCCCCTTTCAAACTTTTGGGTCTTCATCTGCTCAATGGAGACCATTTTAGGTGCATACCATACTATCTTGGTAAAATGGTTGGTTTATTCAATCACTAAAAGATCTCCCTAAACAAGTTCCATAAACTCTATAGATCTATCATATTCCAAGAATTCATGGCAGTACTAGTCGTTGAAGGTAACCTTGAAGTGCTTGCAACTCATCTGTTCATACTTCCCAGCTTGAATCATTGATTCCAATAATCTACAGCTAAGACCCTCAAATAGAAAAGAGGTAAACTTCTCCATGACCTTCTCAGGTGTGTCAATAAACTCAAACAAGTTCTCTATCTTCATGAGACACTCCTCTTCTTCTTAGGGTTATGTGCTGCCTCGGAAAGTAGAATCCTTGTTCTTTAGGAACTCCTGGGATTTTTCCTTTTTTGGACCAAAATACTCTTCTCTAACTAGATTAGGGATATTCATAGGATTCTATCCTTTTCCTAGATCCTAAATATCCTAGACTATAGCTTCCACCAACCTCTAATCATGCGGTGAAGAAGAACTTCTCCAACTTCCTCATATGGGTGCGTGTGAGCTCTCTAGGGAGGCATGTTGCTGCAAAAGGAAACAGTCACAATAGAAAAAATCATTACAATGGTTCTGGAAATTTTCATCTATAAAATCAAATATAAATAATCCATGCACATTAAAAAAAATAAACAACTACTTCACCCCCACCCAGTGTCCACATGCAGTATGCAGCCCACATGTCTCACCTAGAAGTGAAGTCATACAAAGAATTCCAATGTCCCACGGTGACCCGAGGTCTATCATGAGAGGTGTGGTCCAGAAACCCTACTCATGACCAAAAATCCAATCCCAAACATTACTACCTTCTATATATCCAGACTCATCCCAAAATAATAATATAACCCAAAAACATTAACCTCCTTTGATACCATTTTATAACAAACTAAATCTGGTTGCTCTCAAAACTGGCACCTATCCAAGCCCATTACAAGGCCTAAAGGGTATTCCCTATCCCCACGAGCTAGAAAAAGTTTCTGAATATCATAAAAATTGGTTTCTGAGCGATTTACCTGAGTATGGATACATAAAATAACCAAAAAAAATCAATAAACTGAAACTTAAAATTCAAACCAAACAAGCCATAAATAAAATTCAGAACTGAATTCATGGGTCTAAACATGACACAATAGGTCCAAAGATACATAAAATTCTTAGAAAAATTTCCCAAGTAATTCCACATGACAAGGGGTAATCACCCATGATCCATCTCCACAACACCGCACCATGGAAAGAAAATTAACAACCCTAACAACCACCACCCAAGGCCTTGCCTTTACCTATGTCAAACATTATCAAGTCTACATACACCCATGGAGTGTAATTAGGGTTTCAGACTAATACCAATATGATATCACCCAAAATATTCCATACAGTAAAAAATAAAATATAAAAATCATGAAATTTTTAATAAATAAGAAACGGTGGCAAGAATTTATAAAGAACAAAACTTTTAAGAGTAAAAGGTTTTCATAGGAGAATTTCAAAGAGTGAAAACCTTTCAATAAAACATGTATGATGCTGAATTTTCCATCGAAACACACCCTAATCCAATGATAAATACCAAACAGTCAACGAGCCCTAATCTTGTGAATACTGATAGGAACTAGTTAGTTTTGGGGCCCCAAGTACCTCGTATCTCGATGGGAAGTAACCATAACCATATCCATTCTCGCACATGAGACACTAGTATGTAACATAACTGTAACATATTAGTCCCCAATAATAATAATTATAGTTTTTTTAGTGTTTTTCATGTCCAACTTTTTAATTGAAACATGGAAAAAACCACTCCAGGTCACTGTATACTAATACACATCCGCCCACGTAGATACATGGGTTTCCCCCTTTGTGATCAAAAAATTTACACATGTTACCAAATTAAATTTTCATATAAAAACACCATTTCTGGTAATACACACTCAAAATAGTATCTGCACATGCTTTTCACTATTTATATAACTCAATAAACCATTCATAATTTCCATAAAACATTTTTAAGGAATATAACCAATATTTGCACAAAAAATCCATCTAAAAGCCATCCTTGAAACCCAAATGCCTGCGAATATTAACCCAAAACATAATTGGAAGGAGGAAACCGTGAATTAAATAACATCCCTAAATTTTACAACATGGAATGCACATTTAAAACACCCATTTTCACACAAAAGTGGCACCTAAAAATCAATTTCTTAACAAATGCCACCAAAAATAATTTTCACAGCAAGCATAATGATGGAGGAGTAGGATAAAATTATAAATCAATAATTTTTAAATCATATAGTAGTTATTACACATGTAATAACCTACCAAGTGTGTCAAAAACACGAAATCCATGTGCGAAAGTTCAACTGCACCACCGTCACACCACAGGGGAGTTAAAAAAACTAAAACCACAATATTAGAACAAGAAACCCAAGATAAAACCCTTGGTTTGAATCCCTAAATTATGAACATTAAGAACTTAAAGAAAGATGGAATAAAACCTATGAAAATGGGAGGAGGAAGGAAGGAAACCCACTTAATTGAGATATCTTAAAGAAATATCCCCAAATACACAAATAGGTGAATCTCTGATCATCCAAAACTGATAGGGAGGTTTAAATAAGGATAAGTAGATCAAGTGGGGACTAAAATGGGGGGGAAAGAATAAAAATTAATTACTTATTAAAGAAACAAATTACTCTTTTAAATCTGGACAATTTGAGAAAACTTGAGCAATTTCACCCTAATCTGTGAGGAATTTGAGCTCTAAAGAGGAAAAATGGAACATGGGGGGTGCGCCTAGGGATTTTTTGGATCGAGTGTGAGGTGTAATAACCAATAAACATTAAATAATATTGAGATATGAGAGAAATAATTTTTTTTAATAGAGAATGGGCTCACGAGTTGGCCCAATGCCTGAATAAATCACCCAAACCAACTGTGACAATGAGTTCTTAAGGGGTCCATAGGGATATGGTAGTTTGAATAGGTTAGAGGAGGCCAAGTGGGAAGTGAAATGGGTGAAAATGTTAAAAACTAAGGAGTTATGATGGGAAAAAATTTAAAAAAAATATATTAATGGGCTCATGGTTTGGCCCAAATCATGATTAAAACACCCCTTTCTCCAAAAAAACATGGGAAACCCCCACATAAAAAAGATAGAATAGAAATTAAATGAAAACTACATTTAAAATAAGTCATGGATGTCAAAATTATCAAGTAAAATGACATTATTTATATTTTATTAAGGTTATTAATACAAATTAGGCATTTTTTCGAGGTTAATTTAAATCAAAATGAAATTGTTACTTATAAATAAATCGTTTTTTCACTTTTTATATTCATTTTAGGTCGTTAATTTTACAATTAATGCTTATTTATAACATTAATTATACAATTCATAATTTATATTTAAAAAATATAATTAAATAAATTAATAATATATATACACTAAACCTATTTCTATTATTATCATTGGAAGGTGGTGATAAAATAAGAAATTTTTTGTTCATGGAGGTTGTAGCCCGCACACGTAAAAGAGAAACGTTTTCATTTTTTATACTGAATGGTAGGGGAATAGATAATAGTGATACCATAAAGATAAAAACAATTTAGTATATTATTTGTATAGATTTAATTATATACATATTTTTATAATGTGTTTTGAAGAGTTTGGATGATGATGGTAAATAAAAGGTGATAAATTGTAAGCAATACATGCGATGATAATTGACATCTTATCTTCAATTATCATTTGGAAATGAAAGAATTGAGGAAAATTGAGGAGGATAGAGACCCAAAAACATGAAGAGTGTCTCTAGGGGAATAAAAATGTTGATAATTTCATTATAAGTTCAAACATGAGGTGTTTCTCTCCATCGGTGGATGAGATATCCTTTTAAAGGTGGAAAAGAGGTAGAAATATTTTGAAAAGAATTTTAGGTAAAGGGTAAGGATGGAATTGCATTAGATTTACGAGTGTCAGCTAGGTAAATGTTGTTGATACTTTTATTCGTGAATTTAAAACCTAATTAAGATATTATAGAAGGTTTAAGTGTCAAATTTATTTAAGAAAATTTGATCCAAATTAGATTACGCATTTTAATAGTTATTAATCTTGATTAAAATTTAACAATGGTAATTATTTTGTTTCTAAAAATATAAGATAAACATTTTAAAAAAATTTCAACATGATGAATCCAAATTTGGACTCTATTTAATATAATCTAATTTTTATATATATGAAAACTAACTTTTAAGTTTAAAAATATAATGTGTTGAGAAACTATTTTAGAACAAATTTTTGTTTTAATCATTAAGTATTATTAATCTCATTTTGCATTGATTACAAATTAAATAAGACATAATTTATTTTTATATATTTTAAACATCATATTATATTTTTCATTTTAAAATATTTAAATTTAATTTAAATTCAAATATTTATAAATTTATCATTCTTTGAAAAATAACAATTTTACCGTGGTTACTAATATTTACCTTGGAAACTAAATTTTATGCCTAAAAATTAGATTGACACACATTACTTAATTTTTTAATGATAATAAAAAATATTTAAATCATTTTATATGACTCCATTTATAAAATTAATAAAAATAAAATTTTATATAAGTGCACATAATGAATTTTTTTAAGAAACATGTATATTATATGTATAAAATAAATTAATTACATTCCTAGTGATAAATATTAGATGAAGATTATCTTGTTTTATTGTACCTATTATAAATACATTCCATTTAAACGATTATTTGAAAATAATATATTAAACTTCATAATTCAAGATACAGAAATTTTTGGCAAAACATAATTTTACACATAAATTATTTTATTTATTATTTATCTATAATAATTGAATTTGATCATTTAATTAGTATGAAAAATGAATTTATTTTAATTTCAACATGAATTTAATAATATGATTAAATATATATTTACTTTACAATTCAGTTGATATATTTTAACAGTTACATAATATTCCATGATTCATTCTGTTTTAGTGTTTCAAGAGAAGAATGTTATTGAACAAATTTTGTTTAAAATTAAAGGGATATATATAACAGTGAGTGTACATATATACTTAGTTAGATTATCTGCAAGAGCCCTCATGAATAATTAGAAAAATCATACCAATTACTTACTAATAAATCAAAAGAATCAGAAATCTTGTATATCAAGACAACTATTATAAACCCTTTTAAGCCTCATTCACTCAATAATAGATCAATTCATAATAAAATAGTAATAAAAGAATAAAAAATAAAGTGTTCCCCACAACCACTTCCCCATTAGATTATCGACCATGACCCAATGAAAAATGTCTTGGTGCTTCCATACCTCCCACAATCATGCCACTATAAAATGTAAACATGTCATATAAAAACCGTATACCAGATATCATATCAGAAACACATCATCATCACTATCACATATCCACCATCACATTCCAAATTTAAACTATATCAAAATATGGTGTATTGAATATGAATTGCATAAACCTCACCACCCCATCCAAACACTACCCCCCACCATGTATCATCATCTTAATTGCATAACCATGACAACCAATATATCATCATCAAGATGTATGTTGGGAAAATAACCAAGATCTGAAACCAAATTACTCATTATATCTATGGACAGAGCCACCGCACACGATTCCCAAACATCACCAATTTATAAAACATTTACACTCGAAATTATTTTAACTTTTTTTCTAACTACAGTAATAAAAAATGAACTAAATGAAAAATTACATAATTAATAGAATAAATTACATCAAAATAATTAGTAAACTACACCAACCAATTATTACTTAATCATTATTTTCATAGTAATTTAGGGTGCAAAACATTTAATTCATTAATAACTTTCAATATTTCCAAGAAACTATTTCATTACCATATTTAAGTTTTTTACCTTTTATGAAATGTGATTCTTTTCATACAACCACTAAGATAACATAATATCCTAGTAACAAAAAAAGTAAAATAAGTAACAATCATTCATCTATAATTTATAAGAAATAAAATTGAAACATATAATCACATGTCATTAACCCCATCCCTTAATTTACATTTAGTATATTTCAATATCATTTTTAGGTTAATTCTTACGATCCACCCAAGAAAAAACATAATCATTGAAATAAAAAAATAAAAAAAATAAATATAGAGAGGGAATAAATTTCCTAATATTATGGATGATTCATGACTACTATATAATAGAAAAGAAAATGATTTAATCATAAAGTTATCACATGTGTGGAAAACTATGAATAACCTATAACCCAAAAATATCAATCAAAACCATGATCCAAAATCCCCTAAAAACAAAAAAAATGTTTCCATGAACTCTTGAGATGGAAGGATTGGGTGTGATACAGTAATAAGAGATTGAAACTCACAATAGATCACTATAAACTGATCTATTGAAGCTAATGATCCATGGCAAATCAATAGATCTCAAAGGCCTCTAACAATGTATCCCTATTTGATATTAAATCAAGAAAAACAAGGGTTATGGTGAATTAAAATAACCTTATAAATTTATATAGGTTTTGGAAACATATTGTGTCATAGAATGACAGATGACAGTCATGTCACGATGGGTCAAATTACCCAACCCTATAAAATTAAAAACACTATCAACTCCATTATCTACATTTAATTCTAAGTTAAGAACACATTAGTTGATATATACAAGTAAATACTATGATGTAACCAAGAAATCACGGCATAACAACACCAAAGAATGTATAACCCTTGAATAATATTTTTAGGATTCATGTTTTAATATCCATGGACACACTATAATGGCCTTCCTAGGAAATTCTTAAACCCCCTAAAGAATGACCAAGCCCTGACCAATTCACCATTCCATGGAAATAGATTCACCCAAAATAAATATGTATTAGTCCTAATCCATATATAATATTCATCAAATAAAATGTTAGGATCTTCCATTTTACAAAATCCACCTTAACTCCCACCACACCATGATGAAACTCACCAACAAACAACCTATATATTCTCTTTTTAAAAAAATGATGCTTAATTCCTATTTCTTAAGCCCATTTCATGAAACGTGCTCTACTTTATGACCTAATCATCCACATACCTTGTATTTGGATGGAGAAGAAGTAAAATATATATATATATGCGATCAAAATTGAATGATGTTAAGTACTTTATTTCATTACATTAACACTCAGGTTACCAAATAAAGAATTTGAAGCATCGTGAATCATGAATTCATATCAATAGGTGAATTCTCATTTGGATTCTTAATGAAACAAAAATGTCACCAGTTTTGGTGATTGGTTTGGTGAGATAAAAAATTGGTATAAATCATTTCAAAAATATTTCATACAAGGTTTATATTTTATTTATTTGTTTATCAAAAAAAATATGATGATCCTGTTAAATGATTCATGAAAATTTCATTAGGATTTAAATGAAAACTAATTAATTTGATTCTATAACACACCACTACTATTTCACACAAATACTTCAAAACCTTTGAATAAATTAATCAAAATATATTCAAATATATAAAACAATAATAATAGAACATAAAAAAAATTAAAAAACTCTATGCATAGTAATTTCATTGAACACATTAAGAGAATGTGTAATATCTCAATTTTCTCTCTAGTGGTTTCTTTACCACAAAGGTTTGTTAAATTTAAAAGGAATTTTTGGATTTTATAATTATTTAAAATAGAGTTAAATATTTACTGTACCTACTTCAAGGGTGTCATAAAATTAAATAGATTTTAAAATAAAATTTACATTATGATTTTTTTATTGGTGGTAGTTTTAGAATTTTTAGTGATATAAATTATTTTTAAATAGTTTAATTTGGTTTAGAATAATAAAAATATAATTATTTATTTAAAACTAATTTTTTATAAGTTTCAATATAATCCCTATTATAGAGAATTTATTGAAACCTAAAACCCTACCTCTCACATTCCTGAGATAGAATAATTCCAAATGGCGGATATTCAATTCAAAATTGAAGAAACATTGAATGATTGATATGGTTCCATGGAATATTTTGATGGTTATTCTACTTGAAGCATTGAAAAAATAATTTCTTGATCTAATACTTAACCAATGTCTGATTTCATGAAATTTAATTATGTTAAAACATAAATAATTAATATAATAATATAATTTCTAAGGTCAAAAAATTTCAATTGAGTTTTCCATAAATATAGAAATAAGTTTCACTTGTCTGAAATTCTATGTATATTTTGAAGGCCCAAAAACATATTCATAGATAATGACTCACGAATCTTAAAACATAACAACAAATAAATATAATGATAGATATTTTATAGGAATAAAACATATATTTATATTTATATTGTTGAGATTCATTTTTTATATCTATTTTGATAATTTTATGTTTTCAATTAACTTATTATGAACTAACATTAAAACCTTATATTGTTATGTAGATACAAATGAAACAAACCCAATGAGTCCTATTTATTATTGTTTCAATTAATGGTTTGATTATTATATGATAGATAATTTTTATAGATTCTACCATTCTATATAAAATTTGATTAATTTATTATTTTATTTATGAGATCAAAATTATTCTTCTATGTTCCTCATGATAAGATGAATCTTTAGTGAAATTTTCAAATTGAATAGATCACTTGCTCTCTCTAAAATCCATAATGAGTGATGACAATGAGGCATGTGGTGGTGAAAACATAACCATCATATTTTTCATTGGATAGGGGTGGATACACCATGTATCCTTAGTTAGGTTCTTTTGGTTGAATATCCATATGGCATATCACAAGCCTTATGAAACTGTTTTCTCAAATAATTAGATCAATCAGGCTATGTTATGTCATCCCAAATCAAAGGCAATGTAATGTGTAATGTTTACTATATATGTTCATATGGTCAAAATTATTAAATCGAATTATAGAAATCCATATTGACCTTGTCATGGATAGATTATGTTTTTTCATGATAAGTGATCCAAGTCATATAATCAGTTATTAGATAGAAAACATTAACCCAAAATGACTATACAGTGCATCATAGTGGGAAGTAAGGGGTTCCAGAAAGGTGTAACATATGATACCCCCGGGTTATTTGAGATCTCAACATCCATGTTGGGTCATGTGAAAAGGGAAAATTAATAACCAAAAATTTATTCATACTCTTCTCGAGACCCCAAAGGAATTGGTATATAGTTTGAATACTTTTGTTGTTTTAAAAAAATCAATATTAAAAAAAATATTAAAGATGGGTTTTGATTTCATGGTAAATGTGCATACCATTGTTGGAGGAAATTCACCCATAGTAATTCTAATATCCATTTAGTGTTGTATGTATAATTTTAGCAATGTCATAGAAAACATAGAATATTCTATTAGATTTTAATAAAATAAAGGTATTTTATTTATTTTTTTAAAAATGATATGATGTTTCAAGATGTTACCTCAATCAGAAGGGAATTATTTTATGTTATAAATTATATGTTCCAATTATTATATGAGTTTTCCTGTGAATATTATATTTTCTATTAAGGTCTATTGACAATACTTTCAAATATATGGAAAATTTTGTTGATTTTAGAAATAATTGATATAAAAAATATATGACTGCAAGGCATAATTATAGTATTGTGTTATAGGATTGTTTGTGTGTATTATTTTACATTATTGATAATATAACTAATATTTTAGAGGATATTGATGACACAAAAAAATAAAATATTTATGGTGGTTATTTAGATGGAGTTATGAACAACACCCTATAAATTAAATTTCCACATCAATTAGTGGTAGTTAAGAAAAACCTCCCACTAAAATATTAATGATATTAAAAAAATAAAAAAAATGTATATGTGGTTTTGAACCCCATCCAATTTTTTTAAATATTTTCTTAAAAACTAGTTATGTTTTAGTTGTATTTATTCCAAAAATGGTGCTAAAATCAATATTTAGTGGTGGTTTTGCATAATCACAGCTAAAATATGGTTGTTTTTAAAAAAATAGATGGGCCCTATAAATTATTTGAAGAAACAAATTTCAAAATATATATATGAACATATATATATATATATATATATTATTAATTCATTATAAAATGTATTTAAATACATTACATAAATATATTATAAAGATATATGTTTTTGATGTTTTCACTTGGTCGTGCCACATCGCGCATCGTGGTCAACGCTCACAGACGTTTCGCATTGTACCCTACAGTACCTCTTTCAAAAGGTGGGTGGAATCCTTCACCTATTTGGTGGTATTTACCCCTTGATCATAATAGGGTGATGGGATGTTGGTTTATCCTTATGTGGATCGTTTCATGGAATTATTTAACTAATCTAGGTCTCCCTTAAAGATTAATATATTTTTCGTGAAACTCTTCCAAGTGCCATCTCCTTGTGCACACCAATTAATTACTTTACTTCTATCAAGACATTCCAAAGGGTCAAGTTAGGGTAGTAAACTTCAGTCAGGATAGTTGTCACGTTGGGCATCGCTAACATGTATGTACACTAAAACACTGGTACACTTGAATTTCACCTTATGATAGGGCTTCTTGAGGTCACAGAAGCCCAAAACATCCCATGTTGAATATAAAGAATCGTATGCTTGAGGCATATCTCTGAGGTCTTCGTCAGATTCCGATGTTTTACACAGGGTATTCCATGAGTTTAATGTCTAGAGGAGATAAATCAGATTGATCAGAACCCTTGTGAGATTGGATCAAAAAGGCATGTCCCTTGGAGGGAGCACCTGTAAGGTTTACCAGATGTATGGATCAGAACACCTAGTAAGGGAGGACCCAGGACTTTATGTCCCAAAAAGGGAAGGTTTCATACCATGAAGAATGATTTGAAAACTATTGAGAGTGGATCAGATAGGGTGAATCCCTACAAAGGGACACTAATGTTTTCCATTGGCTAGGATTGAACTTTGGGGAGGCCTCATACGTGCCATGTTTATAACATAAGGATAAAAACTCACATAGTTTGGGGAGGCTAATTCATGTATTACACCTGGTTAGTGGCCCATATAATGTTTTATCCCCACCATGATTAGGTTTATGTGAGGGAGAAAATTATTAGGTCTTATATATGGTTAGTTGAATGCATGAAAGGAATGATCCCACCAGGATGTGGCAGCCCCGGTAAAATCTGGATGGATATGGAGGATGTGTCAAAGGATGAGGTAGATGGTTAATGAGATGTAACCAATGTGAACATGATGATTATGTTGGGCTTTAACCTTTGGGAGGATTCCTATATACCTTTCACAAAACTGGAAAAGATCAAAGTCCATGTAGTTTGGTGGGGCGATAAAACACCTATGGAGGCGGCCCCTAAGAATGGAGCACATGGATGGGGACCCGAAGGAAGTAGAACCTCTGGGTTGGGGAATGATCAACCTGAAACAAAAATGCTTGAGGGAGAGACCATGATGGGACATGAATGAGGGTCTTAAGCCTCAAGGAGGCTTCCTATGTACTGTTCCAAAAAAGGGAAAAATCAAAGTCCACTTACTTCAGGATGGGGAATAGAATTAGGGTGAACATAAAGGATGGAGAACTGGAGACTTTATAGGGCTTAAGCATGGTTATAATCCCATGAAAATGAGACATGTGGTTTGGTTATACACAATGTACAAGAATAATTTTACATACAAGGGATTACACATGGTTAGAAGCCAATGAAAATTAGTCATGTGGTTGGGGTATAAACAAATTAAAACAACACTTCGACATGTTGGGGATTATGCATGGTTAGCGGCCCATGAAAATGAGACATTTAGTTGGTTTGTACACAAAGGAAAACAACCCATTGAGATATTGGGGTTTATGCATGGTTATCGGGATATATAGATGGATCAAAACACCTTAGGGAGGTAGACCCAAGGGATGTGTCTCAAAAAGAGAAGGTTTCATGTCATGAGGGTACATCCCTATGAGGGAGCCCCATAGGTTACCAATGGATGGGATTTAACCTCAGGGAGTTATCATGTGTACTATGATTTGAAAAAAGGGATCAAAACCCATGTAGTTAGAGGAAAAAAGGATACCATAGTTTAACGCCATGCAGGATGCAAGTGAACCGACGTGAAGTGGTCGGGACAGATGGATTCTAGGCTTGAACATTAAAGAGGCTTCCTATATACCCTATGAAATATGGGGTAAAATTACACATAGTTTGGGAGTTAGGTTGGAATAGGGGTTACATATGGTTAGATAATCAAGGATATGTTGGGGCTTATGCATGGTTAGTAGCCCAAAGAGGATGTTATGGTCACTACTTTCTCTAAGCCCACTAGAGTAATGCTAGGTGTGAGAAACATGAGATAAAGGTAGACCTGACAATCGGGTTATGAAATATGCGACCATGAGTAATGGTGAAGATTGGGACTTACTCCAGAAGGGAAGCCCATGGAGGGTTACCCAATTTACGAGGAAGATATAGTCATCATATGGGGAACACCATGTCAAGGTGTGTTGGGGATTATATAGACACCGCCTAAGGTGCGCATGGAAAAAAATCCCAGAGGAAAAGAGTTAGTGGGAGGGCACCATTGCCTACCCCCTATCTGATCCGCTCAAACTTTACACACACATGATGATCATATTTTAATGTAATTTGTTGAGTACATGGGTTCTTTGAAGTCTAACATCTTATAGCTCAGAGTATGGTGACTCACTCCTCGTCCCTTGGACTTACATGACTTGCCCCAGCCCACACTTGGGAAATGGAAGGCATAAGAAATGTCTGTCGGTGTTGGGGTGGAGGAGTGGTCGGTAGAGGGGGCCATGTTAGCATCGATATGTGAAGAAGTAATAGATGTTAGCATACCTATACAGAGAAGCATTAGGTAAGAGAATGTGATATGAAGCACCATTCAAGGAACAAGGAAATCACTATGCAAAATCCTAGAGGGTTGCATAGGGAAGTGCATGAAAGATCAGGATTTTTCATGAAAGATAAGTTCAAACATGTTTCCTTAGGATGAAGGTAACACATGAAGCACCTAGGAAAGGGTTCACACAAGATTAGGAGCTACGCACAAGATGAGGGGTATGGGAGAAAGAGGTACTGCACAAAGCTAATCTTGCATGCAAGAAAGATCTTTTACACACAGTTTCTATAGCACAAAAAATGGGTGAGGTTCAATCCCAAGTGGGACTACATGAAGGAGGACCCACGGGAGACCTGTCGTGAAGATCTACTACCTTATATCCATGGATTTTAGACAGTCGTCGAAGAGTCATCCTGCATGCACGGGATCAGCGTTTTGTCTTCTTGATCCTTTTTTGAAATGAGGGGGAACCCTACTATTTATAGATGGAAAGGTCAGTGGTGATGTGTAATGTAATTCCGCAGCCCCAGTTACCCAGAATCAGATCATTATTAGATAACATTGGTAGGATACAAGGAATCATTCCTGAAAGAAGGATCTATTTAGTATCCTTGGAAGCACTAGACACATACATAAGTTCTACATTAAAACATGAAAAAAAAACATTGTGTCCCCTTTGAACACTCTTATTTCCCTTATCCAATTCATGGAGGTTAATCATAATATACTTCTTTTCATCCTGGGAAAAATAAAACATAAGAAAGAGTTGATCTCATATTCTCAATAAGGATAACAATATAATGGAAACTATCATAAATAATAATAAATATTTAAGGTAATGTGTAAGACTAAAACATAAGACTTTTAAACATAAACTTCAACATAATATGGTAATTCCATTTACTGATTCACATGGATATTCTACTTGTCAAATAATCACATGAAATATCAATACCAAATTTCATAATGATGGAATGCATAATGTCGGACACCATAACCACATAATAAAGGCCTCATTCAAAGACTAAATATAATATTTTGTCAAGGCCTTGTGCCAAGATACTAGTTTGCATCATGAGACCTACCGATGCATCGAGGAGCTATAGTGGGCTCCACCCATCACTTACAAAGTCCAATTCATTCCTCACATGAAAATGGTGAAACATAATCTAAACATTCGTATTAAAAATAGCATACGAAATATCAATACTTTAACCACAAACCATGAATGGTATAAAAATAAAACATACACAATCAAAAATAACTCATTGAATACAATATGGAATATTTTAATATAATAAATCAACATAAAACAATAATAATGAAGGATATTGGCATAGATGAAAATAATCTGTAAAACTATTTGAGAGAAATATCCTCTTTTTCTTGAGAACATTTAAAAGGCTCACTATTTATCAAGAATCTGTTAAAAATAGATTTTTGAATCGAAGTGTCCCATAACACTTTGAAACTTTTAAAAATAATTTTAATTTTAAAACATTAATGTCCATATAAAAAATCCTTAAAAAAATTTAAATCATGGACCTTAATGAGAAAGATTTAGAACAATAAATCATTAAAACATTTAAAATTATATTTTTCTTAGAGGTACTAACCAAATGAGAGACATTTGAATAAAAATAATTTAGTTGATCAAAACATTATAATATCATGAGAATAAACGGATTCATGATATACTATGTCAAAGTATAGTATACACACCATATAAAACTGAATTGGTGCATAACAACAAAGAAGTCTCAATAGAATATAAATTGAGATGAAATACCTTATAAAGGTCATATCATTAGGTTAAGGATAAATCAATGACATAATTATGTGTGAAAAAGATAAATATACTCAATATGACTCGATATTCAGTGTAAATAAATCAGAGTACATTCACACATATTCTTGTAACAACAACACCAATGAATTGAATGTTTAACTCAATGAATGGAAATTGATTTAAGATTACTCTTATCAAGTTCATATCGATGAATTCAGAATTTATAAATGGAGTGATTATGTGTTTAAAAAGTATATAAACACATAGGTGATTGGAAATTACTACATAAATAAATAAATAGTTATTTCACACATAATATTGGAGAAAAATAGTCGATGAAGTTTGTGTAAAACTCAATGTGTGGAAATCAAAATTATAAATTCTCTTACCTATTTGATAACTTACAAAACATACACCCCATGAAAGAAGTATCACAAAATTAATATGTAATTACTCATAAATTAAAGTATATTACACAAGGAATACAAACGTGGTTAGTACATACACCACACAAAAAGAAATAGTGGAAATATAGCATAAATCTCACTGGAATAAGAAGTGAGGTGAAAACCCCAAACCTTGTACTTTTCCTTAGTTGAGGGTATGTTAACATACTGTATAATAGTTTAATAATTATTATTAAATAATACATGAACCAGATACATTAATATGATATCATATATGATCTTCTAATACTACTTTGTTAATAATATTCTAGTAGTATCATTCTTTCGGGTGTTAATGGATTCATTATCCTTTATATGTTTTGTTACGTAAGTCTATTTTTTTATGGATAGGAAG
This sequence comes from Viscum album, assembly GCA_963277665.1. NCBI lineage: Eukaryota > Viridiplantae > Streptophyta > Magnoliopsida > Santalales > Viscaceae > Viscum > Viscum album. The sequence continues at coordinate 86,187 of CAUJRU010001649.1, forward strand.
TATTTGATTCATATCCAGAATTATATTATGTTCATAAACATGATTTTTAATCATAAAATGAAAATTATTCTTGAATGGTTATTGTGTGGAATGAATCTTATCGTGTTCATGGAGACGGTAATTCGTACATACGAACGAGAGACAATGTCATTCAATTGAAGGTGAGATCATATATAATTGGATTTTATATTATATATAGAGAATAATTAACATGTTATATTTATTATTTAAATCAATTATTCATCATTATTATACCCATCCAAAAATTAAATTTTGAATAACAACTACACCACAACGTTGAGACGGTAAGCCGTGCGTACACACATATGGTGACTTTGTCATTCATAGGATGGATAGAATAATGAATATTGTTGAACCATATTTATAATAACATCAAAGTATGTATAAGGTACTGGATTTATTATTTTTCTATGGAAACAACAAAGAAAGAAGAAGTGGAAGAAGAATATAACTTTGAAAGAGGTGATGAAATTGTTACCTCTTCTTCGGGTGCTTCCTTTAGATTTGATCAAAAGGGATCTATAGGTTTTATTTATGATCAAATAAAGGCATCTATTATGTAGTTAAAGTATTTGGGAGGATATTTTGGTAGGTTTTGTCTGATCTAAATTGCTTTTTAGGTGTGAAATTAAGAGAAGGGGAAGTACCCTTTTATAAGAGCAGTGAGGGTGACTTTAGGAAAACGTTGATATATTATTTTATTATAAATTCATTTTAGGTTTCTAATGGATCAAAATAAATTTATTTCTAGGAAAAGGTTGGGATTGGTCTAAAACATCTCAACCAATATGTTTTAGACAAGTTTAGGTCACCATATCAACCTTATCTTTTAGATTTATCTCTTAGTTAAATAGTTTAACTTTTACCATGTATTCTTGTATTATTATAATAAATAGTTAATAAATTTATGTTGAAACTTATTTTTCATCACATTTTCTAAAAGAATAGAAATTGAAATGACTTAGCACAAATTTATTCATCATTTGAAGAAAACATCAAAAATCAATAAAGGCATGAACAAGGCTTCAAATGCACAAGGGTCGCGCAAGTTCAATCACTATCGCGCAAGTATACTTACGAGCCACCTAATGGTCGCGGAAGTGACTTGCGCGCCCTAAAGGATAACCACCTGGGGTCTTCTCTAGCCTATAAATAGATCTTGTGGGCCCCCCATTTCAGGAGAGTAATTTTTCCAGAATTCAGATACAGAGCTCTGAACGCCCAAGTCTCTTATTCAGGTCTTCCGAACACTTATAAGGTAATTATTTACCTAGAATGGAATGTCTAAACTGGAGGAGTAAGGTCTAAGTGTTAGAATTCACTAACACTTGTGTTCCTAAGTGTTTTACCCTTAAGGGAAATGAACACACTTGCGTGCCACCCTACTTCTTCACCAGAACTTGTGCGCCATCTTCTGGAAAGCCTCAAGGGATAATACCAAGGGTTTGAGCCAAGTCTCGCCCAAGTATTACCATAAGGGATGAAAATCGCGCAAGTACCCATGTGTTGTGCAGGTATACCTACGCGACCAGGACTTGTGTGCCCATGCAGTACCTGCGCGCCTACCAGGACTTGCATGCCCCTACCTTTTTGGGTGCCTTTCTTTTCCATTTCACCCCTCTTATGTTATTCCACTTCTCCTATTCAAGATTCAGTCTTCAAGACACTCTTCAAATCCATATATGACATGATTTCTTGATTTGGATTCCTTATCTGAAAGGAACTCCATGGAACATCTCTCAAAATCTAGTGATTTACACATCTTTATGTCACTAAAGATTGAGATTTCATTAATTAAACCTCATCCTTTAATATCAGATAATCCTTAACATGGGCCTCCTTTTCAAGAGTAATCCCCAGTCCTAATTCTCATTACTGTGGGCACCCTCCCTAGGAGTAAGCCCCAAGTCCTCTAATCTGGGCATCCTCCTTAGGAGTAAGCCCCAGTCTTAAAGTTCCCAAATATGGGCCTCCTTTTCAGGAGTAATCCCCAGATCCCCTAACTTGGGCCTCCTTTTCAGGAGTAATCCCCAGTCAAAATTCCCCAAATTATGGGCATCCTCCTCAGGAGTAAGCCCCAAACCTTAATTCCTTTAACTTGGGACTCCTTTTCAGGAATAATCCCCAGTCTCAAATATGGGCATCCTCTTTGGGAGTAAGCCCCAAGTCCCTTAATTTTCAAATCCCTTTAATCTGGGCCTCCTCCTTTAGAATAAGCCCCAACCTTAATTTCACTTAACCAATCATAATTCCTTTTGATCTGGGCTTCCTTCTCAGGAGTAAAACCCAATCATAAGTCCCCTCCTAACTTGGGCGTCTTACTTAGGAGTAATCCCCAATATTAGAGTATCCAAATCTCCATGAAGCACATATACCTTTATAGACCCTGTTCATGGATTTCTTCCCTGAATTAAATCTTAATCCTCATCTATTTGGGCATTCATACATACATAAGCCCCACATCATTGCATGGAACAATTGTCTGGTTTCACCAATACCTCTTGTTTCTCACACCGAGCATGACTCACGTGACATTAGAGCGTAAAAGTAATCATGAAATATTCTTTTGAGCCCTAAATCATGCAGAAAAATCATAGTCTCTTACTCGAACTACGTGGGTTCTGATTCCTTTTCCAAAACAAAGGATACGTAGGTATCCCATTAGCGGGTACAATCTCAACTCTGAAATAATCCATGTCCTCCGGAATGACAATAAACTTCAAGTTCCCTACTGAGTGGATTTAAAACCAGTATGGTCATCATAATGACCAAAAGAGTTTTATGTATTTTTAAGGATACCATCAACTAAGAATCTCTAACAAATACAGATGATTCTTCATTGATGAAGAACCTCAAATACATATAAAATATTCTCTGAATTTCTAACGTACCAATAATTGATTGTCAGACTAAAGAAAAGATCATTTTATACTTGGTAATGTAAAAATGATTCATGAACATAACTTAAATATATAAATAGAATATCTTAGTAGACAATAATTCCCCTCAAAAATGTGTGATGAGTCTGACCTCCCATCCTCTCGACCAATGCAAATTCCTAAGCCTCATCAGTCCACAACTAATGAGTGACTACCTTTGGAAAGTAGGTCCAAATGGATATGGAATCATTGGATGTTTCCGGTTCTACGAACAAACCCGTTAGAAACCGGTTGGAATGTTTGAACCTTCAATCAATGAGGTCATCCCCAATTCCAGAGGGAAACAAAAAATGGTGAACCCGATGTGAATCCTTAACCAAGTTAAAATGATGTTTTTCTTATTTGTTAGGACCCTATTTAAAACTCAGTGAGAGGGCCAACAAAACAATCATTGACATATGTTATCATCCAAAAGATGTAGTGTTTGAATTTATCTTGATTATGTCTGTTACATCAAACATGTACTCTTTTCCAAGATTTTCTGCATTCTTAGAAATGGCTGCTCTCAAGTTCACACCTATGAATACCAATGCTGTGAATATCGTTGCTGCTACTCCTACTAGATCGTTATCCGCTCTGAGGATGACATCACCTACTCAGCGTATTCAATGCTGGGTATCCAATGCGATGGTTAAGGAGTACCGTCAAAACGGTACAATTCCAACTCTAGAGGCTGCCCGACAAGCCCTCCAGGTAAACAATTCACCCTGGTCGTCCGGACAGCGATGACCAGTGATCAAGAAGCAGGCAATGCTAACCACCATCTCCAACCATTTCGGGTCATTATCCCCAGAATGCAATCACCATTCACTCCCATATTCTGGGTAAGTGAATGAGCAGGTCCCACAGTGCCTTAATTCAAAGAATCGGGATTCCTTTCTGAGGGATCCTATCAACAATCGCCGCCAGAATCGTGCGGCAGTGCACCCTCAACATGATGAGGGTACTGAATCCAGGCGTTCGTATCAGGTTCCTCAAACCCGAGCAGGCAAGACGAATCGCTAGAGGTAAAATCTCATCAATAGTGAGCATGTTCTCATCTATGGAATCTCCGGAGAAGTCCACCAACCTAACTTGGTGGCAAGCAATGAGCGGGCACACACACTTGTCCGCTTTAATTCCGTTGTCTAGAAGACTTGTCTGGCAGCATCACGCCAATCTCGTTAGGCAATTCCGGAAGAGTACTATAGGCAGGAACATACACCTGTTTACACATCATCAGCTAGTCAGAAGGCTCATCTGACTACATATGATAGAGCTCGTCAACCACGTTTGGCGAAGTGCAATCAGCAGGCACATACACCTACTAGTATTAATGAATCCTACCAACAGTCTCGCTTGGTAGCACATGGAGAAGTCAGTCGGAAAGCTCCGAGAACAAACAGGAGGCAGACTCAACTTTCTACCCCCACACTTGAGTACTGTCAGGATTCACTGATAGGAAAAGGAGGACAGGAGCAGGCACATACACCTACTCCAAGCACAGAATGGACGTATATCCCCGTTCCAACAGCTGAAGTCACCAAGAATATTCTATCAATGGTGAAAGAGCAGAATCAAATCCCTTCTCAGATTCTAGATGCTTTCCAGGATATTATAACAGCTTCAGTGGCATCTCAGGGAGAGACACAAAAATATATCCCTACCAGTGGAGTGACACATCAACAGTTCATTCCAGAACAGACACACACATCTGTTCCAGTCCAAGAGGGTTGTGGGGCATAATCCCCCATATCATACGAACAACCAAGTCAGGAACATACACCTGATTTGAGTAGAGATCGTCAGCCTAATCTAGCCATATCTCTTGATCAGGCACATACACCTGCTTAGAGCGTCCACTTTCATCAACAAGTGGTTTACAAGGTGAGTAAGAAGGCATCTAAGAAAAATACCCACCCAGCACATTCAAGAGATCAAGAGACAATCTGTAACAAGGCCTTTCTCGATGCTGGAGTTCTTAAAGCCCTCAGATAGTTATCTGTTGGAATCCAAGATTCTACTCCCTCAGTTCCCAATAGTGGGAACATTAATTCCGAAGGTCTTCAATAGATACATCCTCATGAAGGCTTGCTTCATGACAGTTTGGTCGATCATGAAGTTTCATCTTCATACGAGAGTTACAATAACCCTCCGTGTATCCAGAAGACCAAGGAGAAAGAGATCTCATCTTTTTCTGTAACCCACCATGGTGGTCCTCCCCATGATGATGAATTTCGCTACAAAATTCCTCTCCGCAGTAGTGATGCACATTGCCCGGAAAATGCTTTAGTGGATAATGTAGTGCTGAGAAAGCCCTCTTATCTTGAGGCACTTTCAAATGCGAAACCATTTATGTCTAATGCTCTATTGCTAGAAATTGAAATAATTTATCAATCAGAAGATAGCCCAGAGTGTAGGTCATTCTCTGAACCACCCCTAAGTCACGCATCTTCTAGTTTGATCAATGATTTCTCTACCAATCTTGTTGAATACTATGAAGCAACAAGGAAGCACCAGCTTTGGTCAAATCAGGTAGAATAATATTCATTAAATGATAAAGAGGAAATTCTGAACATGAGAAAACAACTGGCAAAAGGTGAAGTGCCAGTCATGTTTTGGCCTCTGGCTGACTCTCAGTATGACATTCCAGAGATGTTGATAGAAGATGGAATTCATGATATTCGTCTCAACATATGGAAAACTCTTTGTCAGTTGAAAAAGAAATTATTATTTTATGATGAATATGAAAATCATGTTAAGATAATATAAGGGTTACAACATCATATTGATTTGGAATCTCTATCAATCTCTAGATATTCGAAGGCTGAAAAGTAGCAGAGAAACCTTTAGTGTTCATGCCTTGGTGCACTAAGAAGATTGTTCCAGTTAATTGTCAATGCCCTATCTAGTATTCATGTCAAAGGATGGGGTGTTCATGGAGCACTACATTTCACTGTTCTCTCCAGTCAGCAAAGCCCGCTGAAAATGGTCTCATGCAATGTTATTGCCCGTGGCCGGCCACAGTCAATGGGTTTTGTTTGTAATCAAAGGCTTGCCCAAGAACATGCTTCAAATAGTTCCTCTCAAAATCAAGAATACAAAGAAAAAGTTATTGAATTACTACTGAATCAAGCAAATGATAATATTGAACAGGCCTCTCATATGGATCAAGCACATCATCAAGTGACAGAAGCGTCATAAATCATCCAACGGTCTTTTGAACTGGGTGATAAAAGTGGATATCAATTGATGCATCCAGCTAATTTCCGAACTAAGGTCCGAAAGACCAGGAGAGATTTTAAAAAAGTCTCAGACATAGTATGTCAAGAGCCACCCCAGCTTGCCAGACTAGGGACTCTTTTTAAACCAACCCTCGGAATTAACAAATAGAATTCGAGGAGTTGAGCGGGAACAGCAGGAACAACCCCAGTCCACCGGACTGGGGACTTTTTCAAATCATCAATCCCATCCTCAGAGAAAGTTGGACTTCTCTCGATTGGTGAAGAAGACTTAAGAGGAACGAAGAGCCAATTTATTAAGAGATTCCCTCTAAATTATGGTTCATCAAGAAGTTCCTGAGGGATTGAATCAACAAAAGGAAATGTCTCATCAAAGACATGGAAGAAGACTATATCACAGAAATGTTGATATAAGGGATGAGATGCATTATGCATCAATCAATGCCATCAATTTCATTATTTCTAATCCACCAGATGAGGCTCACTCAGAGGGATCAAATGAAGAGGTTCCTGCTCAAGAAGTTGTACACACAGACACAAATTAAGAAGGTGTGCGTACACGAAATCAAAGGTTTACCCATAATCTGGGTGTTCCTTCAAATAACCCACTTCCCCCTCTCTCAAAGGGATCAAACAAGGGGAAGGGAAAGAATCAGGTTACATATCCTTCCTCTGGAGAAGGCCAAATGCTCTCACTAGAGCAAAGATTTTCACAACAAGGGGAAGAAATGAAATAATTGAGGAGGTTGAATGCAAAACTACTTCAAGGTAGTCTTCCTCCTAATCGTGCTGGAGTCAGTCAGCCAAGGGAGTTTGTTGCAGCTACTGAGATGGATCAAGAATATCCTCCTTTATCAGTACACCCTAATAGGTCTAATCCTACAGGTCAAGTGCAAATACAATTGGCAGTGCTTCCATCGGTTTCAGTACCAGCCACCACATCTTTCCAAGCTCCATTCATTGCACCTACCCAAGTCCAAGTTCAAACGGATGTTTCTCAAAAGTTATTAACTACTATTGAGTCATTAACAGCTTGGTTAGAAGCTATGGTGGGAAAGCGTGTGCAGGTTTAACTGGAAAAAAATGTTTACCCTGAATGGGTAGATTCAATATCTCCCCCAGTAAATTTTGGGAACCTTGTATTCCCTATTTTCAATGGATCAGGTGATCCTGAATAGAATTTGATGCATTAAGTATCTTGTTGCGATCCTATGATGGTAACTCTGGAGCAGCAAGAAGCTGTGAAACTCAGATGCTTCGTGCGAACCTTCCAAGGACCAGCTTTTGTCTGGTATACAAGCTTGAAATCCTGGTCAATTACGGGATGGGAAGATCTCCATCAACGATTTCTTCTTCAATTCAGCTCAACTTTTCCAAAGACAATAGTTTTCGATCTTACAAACTGTAAGAAAATGGAGAATGAAAGAGTCCTTGATTTCATTGCTCGCTGGAAGGGATTAACATATTCCCTAAGTTTAGCACTCCCTCTAGAGGAACTATTTCCAATCTGTGTAGAAAATATGCGTGACGAATTACGCATGCCACTGATCCCTGTGAAATATATAGGAGGGATTAGATACCTTACCTCAATCGCTCAACAGATTGAAGATTATCTTATACAGACTAAGGCTAAATCTCGTGTAATTCCATCAGCTTCAGGAAGAATAATGGGTAAAGCAGAAACTGCTACAGTTATGCTTAAACAAGCACCTGTACCTGATTCTACCTCAAAACCTTCATCTTCTCGAAGGGCTCCACCTCCTGAGCATCAACAACAAAGGCCGTTTTGTCAAGATGATCAAAGAGATCAAAGAAAGAAACAATTTGAGGATCTAAAGAGAAAAACATATTCTTTCCAAAATGAACAAGTTCCTGGTTACTTCATTTCGGCTCTGGAGAATAATTTGGTTTAGCTGCCAAGGCCCAAGAGGCCAAACAAGGAAGGGGATGAAGACTATCTCAATTATTGCCCCATTCATCAAATGTTGGGACATCCCATCCAGGAGTTTTTTTTTTCTTCAAAGACCTCCTGCAAAAGATGGTCGACTCGGGAAAAGTCAAACTGAAAGGCTCTTCAGCCCAGGTAGCATGTGTTACTGCTATAGTTCCAGAGGAGGAAGGCGAGTGGCAAGAAGTCAAAAGCAAAAAATGCACAAAAATATGATGATTGGATGGTCAGAAAGATGATCAAACGAACTCATGCTATTTTTTGAACACAATTGAAGAAACCAATTGTGCCTCCTTCCATAAATGCCGCAACAAAATCCTCTTCAGAGGGAAAATCCTCAAAAGGGAAGAATAATTCCAAGAAAGAGAAAGAATCAGAAGAAGATGAGTATGTGTCAAATCCTAAGTTGTCTTTGACTCTAGAAGACTTCATTCCATCTACTTCGAAGCAACGGGCACCGCCCCACCAAATGGAACGGCCTAAATTGGCTAGTCAGGTAGATTCTTCATCGGATGAAGAGTTAATCTTTGGTTCTGTTAATGTGATTCAATTAACAGATCCATATGCCTATTGCAGTTTCGATTTTGATGATCCTGAATTCCTTGTATCAAACAGAGGAATCAGAGGAAGTTCCAGAGGCACAGGATACAGGGGAAGATGTGGATCTTTTAGAAACCACTATTCCAATTCTACCTATGTTAGAACTGCGTACGCAGCAGAAACTCGTGGTAGAGCCCTTCAGCGAGCTCAGCAAGAACAAGAAAGTTCTTCTACCAATAGAAAATTCAGTCCTAGCACAGTTATTTTGGAAGGCCGGTTGGAGGTTCCATATTCTTCCTCTCAGCAAGTAAATGGATCTAATCGGTCTAATCTTCCAAAACTAGTAATATTTCCAACTCCTATCCTGATGCAAGATGCATCAAATTCCAAAGCATATGCTTCCAAGGCACCTACTAAACCACAAGTTCTTGTTGGGAAACGCAGACCTCTGGATCAAAAGTATGATGTATTGAAACACTTCACCCAATTATCGGCCATGTTATCCATTTTGGATGCTTTGAATCTACCAAAGGATCTTTGGGAGGCACTCATTGAGGCTTTTTCAAGTCCTAAGGAGTTTGAAACTGAAATTGCTGCAGCTGAAGTCTATCACATAGAGAATAATCCTGTGGAATTCCATGCAGTGATATATTTCATAGATGAATATGAAGATGATGTCGTGCATTGACATATTAGACCTTTGTAATTATATGGAAAGGTCAATAGTGTAGACATCCGAAGAGCTTTCATTGATAATGGTTCAGGATCCAATCTCATGGCCATTCGTACACTTCGTCGGTTGGGCCTCACGGAATCTGATTTATCTCCTTCAACTATGATGTTACAAGGATATGATAAAAATGAACAAGAACCATTGGGCGAAGTTACACTCATAACTCAGTTTGGAGATCTTGTATCCAATTCATATTTCATGGTTGTTGATCAAGACTCAACCTCCAACATATTTCTTGGAAGACCCTGGATACATCAACATGCGGTTATCCCTTCATCATACCATCAATGTCTCAAATATTGTTTTGATGGTCAAGTTGGGACATTGTATGGTGATAAAGCCCAGTTCAAGACATCTGAGTCTCAATACATTGATTCGGAATTCTATCACATGAAGGGAATGGAGAAATCCACAAAAAAAAGAGATTACGAAAGTTAATGCTCCATATGGTTTGGAGAAGATTCCAGAAAATCCATTTGCACATGTGAGTACAGATTATGTTTTTCCTATCAATCAAATTGACAAGATAGACTCAAATCAAAACACTCTTATGGAAAGATCCATAATGTCAATTATGGAAATTGAGCCAGACAACATGGGAGAAATTGGTGATCCTCCAGGCAATGATGAAAACTCAAATGGAGACGTCTTCATTTCATCTTCTGAAATCCAAAAATTTTATACTTCACCAACCCGGCCAGAATAAGTTATAGCAACATCAGAGGTGAACAATGATGTCGATTCCCAATCCATCATCTCCTCTTTATTACCCAAGGAAGACCCTTCATCATTATTGGGTCAGTAATGGATGCTTTTTCTTCAAGATGTGCAAATTTTGACATCTCTTATGATCATGAAAATTCTGCTTCATCATCAAATATGCAAGCAGAAACGGAAGAAATAACACATGTTGAAGAAGAAGAGGAAGATCTCAGAGCTGCTTCTCCAGTATTTGAAGAGGGTATCTCTACCACTGTGGATGAACTCAGAGAAATAAATCTGCGTACAAAAGAAGATCCACGCCCCCACTTTAATCAGTGCGGCCATGACTCTTGAAGAACAAGAGATGTATATTTCCTTTTTAAAGAAAAATCAAGACATATTTTCTTGGAACTATACAGAGATGCTCGGGCTTGATCCTGATGTTGTTACTCATCATTTGGGTTTACCAGAAGAACATTGAGGATTTAATCAAGCCGAGAAAAGAACACACCCAACTTATGATTCCAAAATTGAAGCTGAAGTGGATAAGCTGATCAAAGATAACATTGTCAGAGAAGTTCAATATCCCAAGTGGTTGGATAATATTGTCCCTGTAAAGAAGAAGAATGGAATAATTGGAGTTTGCATCGATTTCAGAGATCTTAATCGGCATTGTCCTAAGGATGATTTCCCAGTTCCGATTACAGAACTTCTAATTTATGCAACAGCTAGATATGAAGTGCTTTCCTTCATGGATGGATATTATGGATATTATCAAATCCAGATGGCTCTAGAAGATGAAGAATTTATGGCCGTCAAAGCCCCTTAGGGTGTGTTTTTCTATAGAGTAATGCCCTTTGGCTTAAAGAATGCAGGTGCAACGTATCAACGTTCCATTCATCATATCTTCAAACCCTTTCCAGGGAAGTTTGTTGAATGCTATCTATATGATTTGGTGGTTAAATCCAAACAATGTTCTAATCACTTGGCTGATTTGTAAGTCATATTCTGCAAGCTTCTATAACATAATTTGAATATGAACCCCTTAAAATGTGCTTTTGGGGTAACCTTATGAAAATTTCTCGGCTTTGTTGTACGCCATCGTGGTATTGAAGTCGATACTGAGAAGAAAAAGTCAATACTTGGTATGTCACCTCCTCAAAACTTGAAATAATTAATAGGACTTCAAGGACACTTAGCCTATATTCGGAGTTCCATCGCCAATTTGGCAGGAAAAACTTTACCCTTCACCAAATTGATGAAGAAGGGAATCACTTACCAGTGGGCTGAAGAATGTCAAGAAGCATTCGATATTCTCAAGAAATACCTCTTGAGTTCACCGGTACTCATGCCACCTATTGAAGGAAGACCACTTATCCTCTATGTGACAGCTCTAGAGCGATCATTGGGTGCCTTTCTTGCTCAGAAGAATGATGATGGGAATGAAAACAGCCTCAATTACCTCAGTCGGACTATGCTTGAAGCAAAAACCCGGTATTCAAGTATTAAGAAGTACTGCCTGGAATTAATCTTTGTAGTTCAGAATTTGAGACACTACCTGCAACATCACAAGGTCTAATTGGTATCTTGCAATAATCCGCTCAAATTCATCCTTATTCGTACAATGCTTACAGAACATCTGGCAAGGTGGGCAGTTATTTTGCAGCAATTCGACATTCAGTATGTGTCTCAAAAGGCAATAAAGGGCCAAGCTCTGGCTGATTTCCTAGATGAACACCCTTCAGTGGAAGACACATCTTCAGATATTGAACTCCATGATGAGGAATTATTCACTATTCAAGAAAGTCCTCACGCATGGGAAATGTATTTTGATGGTGCTTCCAGAAGCCCAACAGGGAGGAAAATTGAAAATCCTAAATTCAACAAAGTTAGCTTAGGAATTGTGCTCATTTCTCCAGAAAAGGCAGTGTTACCTTATTCCTTCTTATTGTGGGAAGGTGGTACCAATAATGAAGCAGAATACAAATCTCTCATCACAGGCTTGGAATTGGCTCTTCAAGAAAAAGTGAATCACTTAAAGGTGAAAGGTGATTCAGACCTGGTAATCAAACAAATCAATGGGGATTATGCCATCAGAAAAAAAGAACTAATCCCTTTGTATGATTACGTCAGAGAGTTAATGGAATAATTCCCTTCGGAACCGACATTTTCTTATTTCCCACGATCACAAAATGCTCAAGCTGATGCACTGGCTAATATAGCCACAGCTCTAGAAGATTCAAATCGGGATGAGACAACCATCAGTATTGCCCACCGTCGTGCAATTTCACCTTATGTTTGAATCAGAACAGAGTAAATTAATGAAATTAGTCATATTCTTCAACCGTATGGTCATACTACAGGATGGATGTCACCTATTAGGGAATACCATAAAAATGGAACACTTCCACCTGATAGAGCCGGGAAAGAACAAATCTGGTGACGTGTGGTCAATTTTACTCTTTATGATAGCCCAGATCACCTTGATAAAATTATCTACAAACGTGGTTTTGACGGAGTTATCTTCAGATACATTGATGGTGAAGAGACAATGGCTGTCATGAAAGAAGTGCATGCAGGAGTCTGTGGTGCCCACCAGTCTGGACATAGACTGTCTGATCAGATTCGAAGACTTGGATACTTTTGGCCTTCAATGATACAAGATTGTGTTGATTTCACAAAGAAGTGTAATTCATTCCAAGTACATGCCAACTTCATTCATGAACCTCCAGATTTGCTTCATACAGCTAAATACTCATGGCCATTTTCCACATGGGGAATGGATGTGGTGGGACCTTACCCTTCAGCTATGACCAAGTAGTTTAAGTATATTCTTACTGCTACTGATTTCTTTTCCAAATGGGCAGAGGCAATACCTCTCAAGGAATTCAGTTATAAATGCATTGTTAGCTTCATCAAGTCTAACATCATTACCAGATTTGGTGTCCCTCATACCATATTGACGGACAATGGCACTAATTTCTGTTCATCTGAGGTAAAGAAGTTGTATCAAAAATACAACATCAAATCCAATCATTCATCTCAGTATCATGCAGGAAACAACGGCCAGATAGAAGCCTTCAATAAGACTCTATCAAATATACTGCAAGAGATGGTGGATAAAGATAAGAAATAGTGGCCTAATAAACTCTTCCATGCTTTATGGGATTATCGGACTACCACATGCACTGCAACGCGGTCAACTCCATATTCACTGCTATATGGAATGGAAGTCGTCTTACCCATTGAAGTTTAATTACCCTCGCTCAGAGTATCCATTTGTGATTAGTCATCTACAGATGAGAAATCTCAAAAGTGATTGAATGAATTGGAACAGTTAGATGAGAAAATGTTGTGCACTTTGCACCACATGGAAGTCTATCAGAATCGAATAGAACGAGATTTTAACAAACAAATTCGTCTTCGTTCATTCACTCAGGGAGAATTGGTATTAGTTATCAGAACTCCAATGATACCATGAAAGAAACCTCCCAAGATTGAGCCAAAATGGGAAGGACCTTACTCAATACATAGGGTCTACTCCAATAGAGATTATTCATTAATCTCGATGGATGGAGAACTCATCACTAGTCCAACCAATGCCATATTTTTTAAGAAGTATTTTGTATAAACACAAAATATATCCTCATTGGTCTGGTATGACCTTAAACTGCACCACTGTCCAGCAAGACGTTAAACTGCATAACCAACGGTCCATGCATATGACCCTAAACTATTTGCAAATATGTCCAACATGATATTAAACTGTGTCCCCTTAATCGTCCTTGTTATATGGCATTAAACTATACAGTAATAGTCCATACATATGACCTTAAACTATTTGTGTTACTTTCATCCCACATGATGTTAAAATGTGAAAAATTTCCCTAATTCATCCAACATGACGATAAACTGTGTCCCCCTTCATCGTCCTTTCTATATGACGTTAAACTATATAGAAGTCCCTTTCATCCAACATGTCGTTAAACTGCATAATAAACGGTCCATGCATATGACCTTAAACTATTGGCACTTACGTCCAACATGAAACTAAACTGTATTGTCCCGTTTTTGTTCAACGTGACGTTAAACTGTGAAAAAGTCCCTAATATGTCGAACATGACATTAAATGGTGTACTCTTTTGTCCTTACTGCATGACATTAAACTGTACAGTCCTCTTTTTTTCAACATGACATTAAACTGTGTTGTCCCCATCATCCTAACAATATGACGATAAACTATACAGAAAGACCTTTGATACTTCCTACATGACATTAAACTGTACTTTGTCCCTTCTACATGACACTAAACTGTGCAGCACCAATAGTCCTAACTGCAAGACTTTAAACTACATAGTCCCTTTATATGTCTTACATGACATTAAATTGTGCATCGTTAAGTTTGTTTCTACCTCTTGTTTCTCACACCGAGTATGACTCACGTGATCATAGAGAAACATTCAACCATAACACTCTCTAGGATACTAACCATTTGTAAGTCCCAACAACATCATTTTTAGGTCATTGTCCCCAAGAACAACTTGATCATTAATTCATTCTTTAATTTAACTACGTGGACTTTTATCCTTTCCTTCCATGCTGGGTACGTAGGAAACCTCCCAAGGTTCAAGCCCAAAATCAATCTCTTCACATCGGTTCAACTCCATCTCATACGATGTTTATTCGTGAAACCGCCCCTAGAATCAATATATTTAAATTGGTTCAATTTCATTCTTAGTATATGATGTTAAAATATAAAACACTTTTGTCCAGTATGACAATAAACTATAACATTATTTTATACCCTAACTTGAGAGGGAATCGTTATTTATATTGATTTTAAATCATGTTTCATTTCAAAGACTACGTGCATACATGGAAATGCCCGAACATTTTATCTTGGGTTAAACCATCATTGCACTAAATTCCCTTTTCACCCTTCACATGTACGAACCAAATTTGTATAGAGGGTAGTTCTATAACTGCGTGGGCTTGATTTCCATCTTTATGGGATACGTAGGAACGTTCGAATGTCCCTCGAATCCAGCCCCAAGTCTTTAGGCCTAACCCCAAATTCCACTTTCAGTCCCTTGGCTGAAAAGTCCCCATAAAAACACACACTGTGTATTTCTTATAATGGTCCAAGCTCTATGACCCTAAACTAAGATCTCTAATCATTTTTTTCCTACACGATGTTAAAATATAGTTTAATAACTATGTATGGCTTGATTACAATACTTATGGGATATGTAGTGAAGTTCAACATTTCAATTCAGGACCCATCCACAACATGATTATGGTTAGCATTGATCTGCGTATCTCTGTATACATTGGAAAATACCCATCTTTATGTGTCAAAATCCTAACCTTAAATATTTTCAGATCTTCATAACCCTTTTCTTGACTTTTAATCACAAAAATGTCAAATTTCTGAGAGTTCTTTTACCTGACTATGAAGTACGTGCCCTTAGGTGGCCTTGCATAAACAGTCTCCATAACAGATATTTCATCCAAAAGATACTATTATTTGACTATGAATCCAATCCCCTTAGGTGGCCCTACATAATTCAACCCCCTAACGAGTTTTTCGGATACTGGTAACTTCATTCTTGGGAAGAAATCCTCTTTTTTCCTTATTGGTATTAAATGACAGTATGTAGGGATCCACAAAAATAGCCATCCTTAACATATTTGTCCCATATCCTTTTTCATGATCTGAAAGTATTCAAGTCTATGGTTTATATTCTCCTTCCCAACGTTTGGGTCAGACCTTCGTAGGAGTGATATCCATCCAGTTCTTCAATAATCTTGTTTGGAAATATCTTCTCCATATTCAAGTACCTCTTTCCATATAGCAAACTCTATACTTTGGAAAATATGAATCTCCATAAACTTTCACTGGCTTTTTAGCACTAGGAAAGTAAATTTCTGAGAGTTCGTTTTCCTGATTATGCAGCGCGTGCCCTTAGGCGGCCTTGCATAAACAGTCTACATAACAGACTTGTTAGCCAAAAGATGCTATTTATTTGACTATGTAGCCAATTCCCTTAGGTGGCCCTGTATAATTCAACCCCCTAACGTGTTTGTTAAATAATGGTAACTTCATTCTTGGAAACTACTTATTCTAATGTCATTTATCTCTTTTTCATATCATTCCTCAGATTCAAATATTCTTAAGCCATAGTTTACATATTTTCCCTCATACTTGAGTGTGGTAATGTATTTTCAGATAAATTTTCATGGAATTGAGTCAATTCTAATTCATTCGGTCAAATATATTTCAACCTTAAACATTAGCCACTTTATGTCTGACATGCATGACTTTAAACTGCCAATAACCAAAAATACCTCTGGTTTCTCTTTTTTCCTCAGAGTCAAATCCTCTTTTCTTTTCGGATCAAACTCTGAGGGGGACTTTTGTTGACGCTCCTTTTTCATCAAATTGTCTAAAAGAATGGAATGGGAAATGACTTAGCACAAATTGATTCATCCTTTGAAGAAAATGTCAAAAATCGACAAAGGCATGTACAAGGCTTCAAATGCCCAAGGGTCGCGCAAGTTCCATCATTGTCGCACAAGTATACTTGCGCGCCACTTAATGGTCCTGCAAGTGACTTGCGCGCCCTAAAGGATAACTGCCCAGGGTCTTCTCCAGCCTATAAATAGACCCTGTGGGCCCCCCATTTCAGGAGATAAAGTTTTCCAGAATTCAGATACAGAGCTCTGAACGCACAAGTCTCTTCTTCATGTCTTCCGAACACTTCTAAGGTAATTATTTACCTATAATGGAAGGTCAAAATAGGAGGAGTAAGGTCTAAGTGTTAGAATTCACTAACACTTTCACGCATAAGTGTTTTACCCTTAAGGGAAATAAACACACTTGCGCGTCGCCCAACTTCTTCACCAGAACTTGTGCGCCATCTTCTGGAAAGCCTCTAGGGATAATACCAAGTTTTTGAGCCAAGTCTCACCCAAGTATTACCCTAAGGGATGAAAATCGCACAAGTACCCATGTGTCGCGCAGGTATACTTGCACGACCAGGACTTGCGTGCCCACGCAGTACCTGCGCGCCTGCCAAGACTTGTGTGCCCCTACCATTTTGGGTGCCTTTCCTACCCATTTCACCCCTCTTATGCTATTCCACTTCTTCTATTCAAGATTCAGTCTCCAAGACACTCTCCAAATCCATTTATGACATGATTTCTTGATTTGGATTTCTAATCTAAAAGGAACTCCATGGAACATCTATCAAAATCTAGTGATTTACACATCTTTATGTCATTAAGGATTGAGATTCCATTCATTCAACCTCATCCTTTAAGATGATAGAATCCTTAACCTAGTCCCCCTTTTAGGAGTAATCCCTAGTCCAAATTCTCATTACTGTGGGCACCCTCTCTAGGAGTAAGCCCCAAGTCCTCTAATCTGGAAATCCTCCTTAGGAGTAATCCCCAGTCTTAAGGTTCCCAAATACGGGACTCCTTTTCAGGAGTAAGCCCCAGATCCCCTAACCCGGGCCTCCTTTTCAGGAGTAAGCCCCAGTCATAATTCCCCAAATTATGGGCATCCACCTCAAGAGTAAGCCCCAAACCTAAATTCCTTTAACCTGGGCCTCCTTTTCAGGAAGAAGCCCCAGTCTCAATTATGGGCATCCTCATTGGGAGTAAGCCCCAAGTCCCTTAATTTTCAAATCCTTTTAATCTGGGCCTCCTCCTTAGGAATAATCCCCAGCCTTAATTTATCTTAACCATTCATAATTCCTTTTGATCTGGGCTTCCTTCTTAGGAGTAAAACCCAATCATAAGTCCCCTCCTAACTTGGGAATCTTCCTTAGGATTAAGCCCCAAGATTAGAGTATCCAAATCTCCATGAAGTACATATAACTTTATGGACCATGTTCATGGATTTCTTCCCTAAAGTAAATCTTAATCCTCATCTATTTGGGCAGTCATACATACATAAGCCCCACATCATTGCATGGAACAATTGTCTGGTTTCACCAATACCTCTTGTTTCTCACACCGAGCATGACTCACATAAGCTTAGAGCATAAAAGTAATCATGACATCTTCCTTTGAACCATCAATCATTCAGAAACGTCATACTCCCTTACTCGAACTACGTGGGTTCTGATTCCTTTTCCAAAACAAAGGATACGTAGGTATCCCATCAGCGGGTCTGATCCCAACTCTGAAATAATCCATGTCCTCTTGAATGAAAATAAACTTCGATTGCCCCACTGAGTGTCTTGAAAACCAGTATGGTCATCATAATGACCAAGATACTTTTATGTATTTTTAAGGATACCATCAACTAAGAATCTCTAACAAATACAGATGATTCTTCATCGATGAAGAACCTCAAATACATATAAAAGATTCTCTGAATTTCCTACGTACCAATCATTGATTGTCAGACTAAAGGAAAGCTCATTTTATACTGGGTAATGTTATAAGGATTCACGAATATAACTTAAATCTATAAATAGAGTCCTGGAGAAGACAATAATTCCCCTAAAAAAGGTGTGATGAGTCTGACCTCCCATCCTCTCGACTAATGAAAATTCCTAACCCTCATCCGTCCACAACTAATGAGTGCCTACCTTTGGAAAGTAGTTCCAAATGTATATGGAATCATTGGATGTTTCTGGTTCTACGAAAAAACCCTTTAGAAACCAATTGGAATGTTTGAACCTTCAATCAACGAGGTCATCCCCAATTCCAAAGGGAAACAACATAATATAAAAAACCAAAAGAACCAAAAGTGTTTCATTATTGACATATCTAACCTTATATAAGTCCTTTTCTTGATCCTTATATTTTTAAGAATATTATATCAATTAATAATATAGTATTTGTTTTAAACACTCATTTATGTCAATTTTGACAATATTTGGTTTTTGATTTTTGTTAAAGTCCTAGAAACTTGAATACTTTAAATAAAATTTATTTAATAAACCTTAATATGTAATATTAAGATATAAAATTAGTTAAATTCATAATAGGTCTCAATTTATATTTATTTGGATATTTATAATATCAATTGTTTTAATATTTCATTAATGATGTAATTACTACATCATCATTGAGTAACAATTAAATTTAATTATTTCATGTCTAAAAATTATAACTAAAAAACCATTACATAGGAAATATTTTTATCTTTATAATGAATATTTATAGTCGAATTTATCTTATGTATAACCCTATATTAAAAATGGTTTAGTTATTAAACTATGAATTTAACACTTTTAACTCTTCTTTAAATAAAATAATAATAAATATCCTAATCCAATCTAAGTGGACCAAGAGGATCATATTTTATTAATAATTTTGGTTTTGGTCGAAATAAAATTATCCAATAGAATTAGGACATGTGTTACGGTAATTATAATATCATTTTTACCTTTAATTACTCTATTTACTTTTAACAGTGGTAAATATGAGTCAAAAGTAACTACTCACCAAAGAATATTTTTATCTTATTGAACTAAATTTTACTTAATTATTTCAACCGTGTCTCTTGAAGTTTTTAAATTCAATCCACATATGTCATAAAATTACGTTTTA